>MU223089.1:4520799-4541184 GCA_018584345.1 Thuja plicata
TATTTGATCTTGACATCCTATCCATATCCTTCATCTTATAGTCCCTATCATATTCATTCTCTCCATCCACATCCTTCATGTTACTTAGTCATTATCCATCCACCGTTCATAATATTATATAAGTCCACCTTCCTTTCCATGTCTTTGATCTTGGTTATCCCATACATTTCCTCCATACATTATCTATTATCCTCCATATCATTATCCCCTATCCTATTCATAGCCTCCATCTCATATCCCTTTTCACCTCTCCTACCTTTTCTCTTCATACAAACTAGAGGCACTAACATATCCATGCATGCTTTGGACAACACAAGCCTTCCTCCCCTCCATGCACATCCTTTATATACTATCCATCTATCCATCTCATATAGCCTTTATCCTCCATCTCCCCATCCTTCACCCTCCCACCTCTTGTATGGGGGCATCTTTCCCTTACATGTCATCCTACCCTTTCATACATTGTTTATCCCCCACCCACCCATCCATCATTTTCCTACCTTTCGTTTGGGGCATTTGAACTCCTTTTCCACCTAGTTCTTGCATCTCTTCCCTCCATATCCCCCATCTGCTAGTCTTCCATATCCAACCATTACCTATACATTCCATTCATCTCCTGCCCAAATAACCTCTCTATTTTTTTCATATGCCTTATCTCTCCCTTGTCCTTGGTGTTCATCATCTTGCCTATTAAATCTCTTTATCATCTAATCTGATATTCATCTCATCCAATTCACTCCATTTCTCTCCCCATCCTATTCTATCTAATCCATGTTATTGCATACACTTCCCAAACCAAAAGACACATAATAACCAATCACAAAAAAAATAATTGCTTTGTCTGCGTTCTTTAATCTTCCTTTTTTTATCTTTTTCATGGGAAGTATTCATAAAATGTATCAAGCTATTTATTAAATTATTCTTTCAATCGTATTAATGTTTTCAACCACTTGATATTCTGTGTAAAAACTTTTCATTTGTCATTAAGTGAATTGTTTTTACCTAGCTCCTATATTTTTCACTCATCAAAATCCTTCACAAGAGTATCTTCATGTATCATCTTCCTTTCATGGCAAATTCACCTAGTTATTGTTTAAAAATATTTTCTCTTGTTGGGTGAAAATAATAATCCTCATTGTATAACAAAACATTTGGCCGAGGATCTTTAATTGTTTCTCTTTTATAATTTTATTTCTTGAGTGGCAGATATTATTTGTTGATTTAATGAATTATTTGAAACCTGTTGGTGAGTTGCTTTTTGAAATTTTTGGGCATTTTTGGGCTTGTTGACTTCATAATCACTTATAACAATAATACAATCACTCCTAAAGAATAAGGAGTTTGAGCATCATTTAAAAGCAATAAACCTCTATTTGCAGCTGAAAAGGACTTCAAAATTTGGCCTGAAAGTAAAAAACATGATTAATTTATTTTCGAGCAATACGTCACTATTACATTTTATTGATTCCTCTTCTAATGTTGTATCATCTCTGAATGGGTGTGCAAACATTGTCATTTCTAGAAACACCATTGCTGGAGAAATTTCTCATTTCATATTTTGATTTTCCTTGTTTTATTGTCTATTATAATATGATAGAAGAGACTTCAAGAGTGTCTCTTAGATATTGTCATGTCTCTAAGATGAAACTTATCTAAGAGACTTATAAATGTCTCTTACATGAAACTTATCTAAGAGAATACACTTATCTAAGAGTCTTCAAAAATGTCCCTTAGACATGTCATGTCTCTTAGATGAACCCTATCTAAGAGACTTCAAAATGTCTCTTTGCTAAAGTCCTTTTAGTCCTCTTTAAAGATTTTATTGTGAGTGTTTCATGAGTCCTAGAGCCATGAAATTAGATAAGATCACATGTGAGTCCAAATCTCGAACTGGGTTGCTCTTAGAATTTTGAAATTTGAAACTTTTTTTGTCAAAATTTAGCTCTGTAGCATCTGGAATTGGCTTGGAAAATTGATCAAATCTTGTCAAAAAAACTCTACAACTTGGACCATCATGTATACATTTAACCCAAGAATGTGAAAAAATAAATGGCTCTCAAAAATTCATCTCAAGGTACGAGATATTGACTATCAAAGTTGGTCACCGAAGCTATTTTGGCACAATACTATTCTGAAAACATTTTAAAACATAAAAAGTTGGAACTCTAAAAAATATCAATTGAACTCTTATGGCCATAAAAACATTGCAGGATTGTACATGAAGTAGACACAAGTAATTTTATAAAGTGGGTTTACATGAAGATAAATAGGTGTCGAGAAATTACTTTTTGAAGTTGGCATTCTGAGAATACCGTGACATTGTATTTTATAAAACTAAATAAATCGCTTATGATTTAAATTTTTAAAAACTATCAAATGGAGTGATGGGGATTTGTAAACTTTCACATGTGGTATAGAAAACAACATGGATCAATTTTTTTTTTGGCTTAAAGGACATTTGGACGTGAAATATCAATTTCCACATAAAGCCACTTTGATACATTTTATAATGTGTAGGCAGTAATCTGAATAAATTGCAAAAGGAATGGGCTTGATAAAAATACCAAATGAGGTCATATAATTATGCAAATTGGTTGAGGTGTACAATCTAATAGAGACAATTTGGAAGAACAAATCATTTAATAGGGAATATTTTAGACATCGATATATTGATCTTTGAAAGTATTCACCTATGTATATCAGCTAGTGTGCAAATCAATGATTCTCCTTAGGGTACAAAAACTAACTGTATCAAATAAATACCATAGGAGTCCATGAGCTAACATATATATACTCTTTTTTGACATTTAAATGTTCCTACCAAGCCACTCGTCATGATCATCACATGATTTTGCAATACAGTCTTCCAAAATGGGTCACTTGATAGAGGTATTTTTCATGTTATAATCACTCATTTCTATTAATAGAACTTCAATTTTTGCAAAATTTTGAAGCTCCAACACATTTTTAGAATGCATGGTAGTATGGTTGATCAAGTTAAGAAAATCCAAAGGGAATTTTTTGTTGATAGGTTTTGAAGAAAAAACTAAGCTCTTTGTTGCTATTTGGGAGAAGGTTTTCCTTCCAAAAGATAAAGGTGGCCTTGGTATAATAAAGCTTAAAATATTCAATAAATCCCTTCTAGCCAAGTTAAGATGACAAGTTTTAAAAGACTCTAAGGATTGGGTGTCTATTGTGAAAGCCAAGTACTTAAGTGGAAATGATCCCTTAGCTTTTATTTTTAGTGATGGTCTCCCTAATGGCTCACTTATTTGGAATGATTTACTGAAATACATGGAGATATTGAGAAGGGGAGTGGGTAAAATATCTGGTAATGGAAATCACACCCACTTCTAGAATGAGGCTTTGAGAGGTGATAATCCTTTGTCTTTATTGGGCAATATGGATGGGTTCAAGAAATTTGCATTATAACTATTGGTGAGAAATTCCATGATTACATTGTGTGGAATAGGGTACCCCCTTCTTGGGTTAAATTCAAATATAGGATGACAAAAAATATACTTAGAGGTATTAGATGATAATCTGAGTGGGATAAAAAGATCAAAGAGATTCTATGTATCTTGGGTGAGTGATCTCTGATTAATAAGAACTTGCATGATTACTTGGTGTGGAGACCCTCTCCTAGGTGATTTCTCTATCAGATAGGCCTATTTATTTTTAGATTCTACCTCTCAACACCGTACTCAATTTAATTGGAGTGGAATTTAGATTCCCAAACTCATTCCCAAAATAAACCTCTCCTGGTGGATAGCGACCCACAATAAAAGTCTTACATTGGATAAATAGATAAAAAAGGATTTCGAATTTGTCAATAAGTGTTCTCTATGTTGCAATGATAGTGAAATAATTAATCATCTATTACTGCATTGTCCTTATGACACTGAGGTTTAGTCACATGTTATGTCTCTTATTTTGGTGAATCAGGTTTTCCCAGAGACCCTTCCCCTCTTCATAGAATCATGGTCTTTCTACCATTTTAAAAATGTAGTTATTAGAGAGACATGGAAGTAGATTGGCCCAATGGTCACCCAAGTTATTTGGAGGGAGTGCAACAATAATTTTTTAGGGAAACATCAAAATCTAGTTGGGACGTCTTCACTATCATCAAACACCAAGTTGTTGATAACCTCAACGATGCTTCCTTTAAGAACTTTAAGAACATGTCTTCTCTTATAGAAATCAACTTAAAATAGATATGGGGCCTTACTCATAATATGACTAAGATAGATTGGAACAAGAAAATTAAAATAAGGAATACCTTATGGTGCCCCCAATGTAGTCAAGGATGGAGAAACCTCAAGGAGATTGGTTCAAGCCTTTCACCCAATATAACATGATGGAAAAAACAAGACAAGTAATAAGAAGATGATAGATTCAACCTTTTATTATCACCAGAATAATCTACAACATGTAGTCTCACATGCCAAGCATACATTCCTGATTGCACTAAAAAATCCTTATAATCCTAGCCAAGCTAAGCCAAATAATCTTATGAGATCACTTGTCCCTTATGAACAAGTCCATAAGCTTATAAAGCCATCACAACATTAGGTTGGCCTAGAAAAGATTACATTCCCCAATAATTGAGAAAACATATTACTAAAAATAGGCCATGACCCAAATCAGTAGAACCTCCAATGAAATGATTAAGAGATGTGATCATAAATAAAATTGACCTCAAATTTAATAATGAAATGACATGATCGTGTTCAGAAAAACCCACCAAAATATCGGAAAACACAATGACTTACCAGAAAAATGAAGAACAAGACAATATCACAAAGAATCTACCATAACTCCAGTGTGATACAACTAAATGAGGTGCAATCATAGGATAAGATCCATGATGAAGCCAAGAACGTTCTATCACGACCTCAACCAAAAAGAACAAACACAGATTGACTGCTAATCAAAACACCATGCTGATAAAATAAGAAAACACAAATATTTTTCTTTGATGCAATATTGCCAAGATCCTAAGATGCTCCTACATCAGATACCCTAGGTGAGAATAAAATGTTCCATACGAGAAACTTATGAACATTTGACAAGACGTGGAACATAAATCCTATGCTTGTTTTTTATCCAAACATCCTCTTTATCTGCAACTCTTTGTCTCTATACCTCTTCACTTTCCTTTTTCAGATTCATCAACTTATTCTCCTTTGCACTCATTTTGTCATATCTCCTATCAAAATCAAAGGTCACATCACTACCTCTTCCCTTTTGCATAACTGATCTACCTCTGTTACAAACCTTCATCTGTTCAGCTACTAAGGTCTTATGTTGCTTCACCTTACCCTTCTTACAATATGATATCAACTTGCATTCATCATATTCACCTTCAAGATCATTCTTCTGATCTATTCTAACCTTTGTAGTCCACTTCTCTGAATAATAACTCTTTATCATACTCAAATTCCTTGCACTTCTTCCCTTTACTTCCCTCAAAGGAACTAAAGTAAATTTTTTTCCATCCTTCTCTATTGTGACCAAGTTTTTTCTCTAATCATGATTAGATCCTCTATCAAATTTCTAAGGTCTTCCCCATAGAAAATGACAAGCACTCATAGACACAACATCACATAACACTTCATCTATGTAAGGTCCAATGCTGAAATTAGCCAAATATTTGTCTTTTGCCTCCACCATGTGTTCATCTAAAAACCAACTTATCCCATTAGGACAAGGATGTTTAAGCCTCTTCAATCCAAGATTTGGCACCATCTCTTCTGATACCAATTTTTTAGTACTACCACTATCCATAACAAACTTACAACATTTACCTCCTGATTTACAGACAATCCTAAACAAATTCCTCCTTTGTAAAGGTTCAACTTCCTTATTACTCACCATAACTCTCATAAGCATAAGAGACTCTCCTATCTCAGGTTCTACTTCACTAAGCACTAATTCATCAATAGTTTGTTCCTCATGTGCGATAATATTTTGTTTTCCCATGTTCTTACTAGACCCTTCAAAACATTAAAAAGCCCTATGTCCTATGCCACCACATTTGAAACAAGTATCCTTGAACTCTTTTCTATCATTCCCTCTTCTAGGTATTCTCTTACCAGATTCAACTGTAATATTTTTCTTCTATTTTCCATTGTTGCTAGCTTGTTTCTCTCTTCCTCTAGGGTTACTTTATCTTCTCTTCAACTTATCTTCTTCTCTCAATGCATAGTGATAAGCATCCTCAATAGTATAAATCCTCAACATAATCAACTCATCCTGATTGTTAAATCTAAGACCATTAACATACCTAGCCACCTTCTCCTTAGATACTTCTTTGTGACTAGATCTAATAGCCATCTTATAGAATTCCTCTATGTATTCTTCCACACTCATGTCTTTCTACCTCAAGTTCTACAACTTCTTGAACAACTCTAATTCATAATATTTAGGGATGAATTTATCTTTTAACCTAGAAATCATTACCTTCCATTTAGTGATATTTGTTTCACTGTGATCATCTCTATCTTTCTTTAATTTATTCTACCATAAGGTAGCATGACCCTTCAACTTAGTCTTTGCTAACCTAACCCTCTGTGGATCTTTTATGTCTTCAAGCTCAAAGTAGTCTTCTATTTATTTAATCCAATCTATCAAATCCTTACGATGCAATGAACAAGTGAAAATAGAAACATCCATCCATTGACACTTACTCACTTGTGCCATAGATCTCAACAACCTTTCCACATTTTCAAGGATCTTAGTATCTATAGTCTCAAGATCTTCAACAACCTCCTCAAATTATTCTTCAGTCTTATTATTCCTTTTCAACCCATTCAACACATTTCTGATATCATTCACCATCTCAACCCTAAAGTCTTCCATCTTTTTCTCCGGCCTTCTAGGATTTATCCATCTAGATGGAATATTTCAATCCTAAGGTGCAACTTCCTCTCCAACTACTAATCTATCACAAGATGCTTCTCCAACCAGTGATCTATACACCCTTGGTATGCCTTCAACTCTCAATTAAAAACCTTCCTAGCTACCTTGAATAAGTCCTCTGTGGTTGTGAGTCAGATCTTCACTCTCCCACCTCAAGATCAACAGGTCTGGGACTTCACAAGTTAGGAACTTGGATCTACCAACATAGGAATCTCAACCTCACTCTACCTTGCTCAACCTTTCTCTGATACCACATGATGCAGTTAAGGATGGAGAAACCTCAAGGAGATCAGTCCAAGCTTTGCATCCAATATAACACAACAAAAGAAAAAAGACAAGTAACAATAAGATGAGAGATTCAACATTTTCTTATCATCAAAAATCATTTACAATAGATCTACAACATGCAGTCTCACATGCCAAGGATACATGCCTGATTACACTAAAAAATCCTTACAATCCTCAGCAAGATAAGCCAAATAATCTAATGAGATCACCTATCCCTTAGGAACAAGTCCATAATCTTATAAAGCCATCGCAACATCAGGTTGACCTAGAAAATATTACATTCCCCAATAATTGAGAAAACATATTACAACAAATAGGCCAGGGCCCAAATCATTAGAACAAACTCTAATGAAAGAATTAAGAGATGCGATTATAAAATAACATCAGCCTCAAACATAATAATGATCTAGCGTGACCAAAAACTACTAGAAGATCAGTAAATGATCAGAAAACACAATGAATGACCAGAAAAATGAAGAACAAGACAATCTCACAAATAATCTTCCATAACTCCAATGCGATGCAACCAAATGAGGTGTGATCATAGGATAAGACCTAGGACAAAGAAAAGAACATACTATCATGATCGCAACCAAAAAGAACAATCACAGATCAACCAATAACCAAAACAATAGGCTGATCAAATAGGAAAACACAAATATTTTTGTTTGATGCAAGATTGCCAAGATCCTAAGATGCTGCTGCATCAACTCCCCACCTCAGGAATGGATAAAGTGTAACTTTTATGAGTACTCAAAAGGAAACCCTAGTCATACTAGTGTTGGAGTTGTTCTTAGAGACCAAAGGGGAAACATATTGAATGCTCTACTAAGTACTTAGGGGTCAGATCAAATAACTATGTTGAAGCTATGGAAGCGTGGACGGGAATACAACTTGCTAAACTCTTGGTTTTTTAAAAGGTAATTATTGAAGTAAATTCTAAATTAATTTTCAACATTCTAAAAGAGGGTACCAATAGCCCTTGGGAGATTAGAGCCCTTATGAGAGAGTTCCTTTTCTCTCTCAAGGAACTCTCTGACTTTAAGGTTCAACATATATATCATGAAGGAACGTGAAGGAAATCAAGTGGTAAAATTTATTGCTAATGAGGGTTTAAAGATTGAAACTTGGAGCCATTGAGGGATAGACTCTGTCTCACCAAACATTAGAAACATTATTTCAAATAAAGTGAGGTTGACATCAAATAAAATTAAAGTTTTCATTATAATTCTGATGAGCTGGATTATTCAAATGAGTTGGATTATGATGTGTCAATCTACTATGCTGAAGTAGAGAAAAGGAATCAAGGACTACAATCAGAGTAAGAAAGGTGTGTATGATGACATATGGATGGATTATGATCTCTTTGTCACACGTACTAGCATTAAAAAATATATGAAGAATGCCCCAAATATGAAATGACTCAAATTTAAAAATTATCATATTAAGCTTCGCTTATATTTTAATTATTATGCCTCTATTTGGTTCAATCATGGGAATAATTGAAAAGAAATTAAGTGTGCAAAAAATAGTTCCCTACGCTAAAATCCCAAGAAGAGGATCGTACAAATTCAGATTTAACCCTTAGCAATTACAGAATGATAATACAATAACATGCATACATAGAAAAATGAGAATGACACAATGATTTAACCCGAGGAAAACCTTTCGGTAAAAAACCCCAGCACTCCAAAACCTGCACAATGTATTAATCAGCACTATTACTTTTACAATACAATTGCAATGCAAGTTCTTTCAGGAGATAATCGACACTTGAAGATAAATTTAGCAACATAAAAATGTTCCAAAAATACACTAACTTCTCACTCAGATTCGCAACCCTAAAAAATGCTTATATCATGCACTTCCCTTTTTAGGGCAACTTCCAAAGACAACCATATTAGGGTTTTACCATTCTCCAAGAAAATAGGAACCCCACAGTTGTAGAAGAGTGTATAGTACTCAACATTATTAGTTGTTACATTTCTTGCATGTCTTCACCCATCATTGAAACTTCCACAATTAGCTCTTACAAATATTAATGACCGTCATAGGAATCCATCATAACCGTTTCAGTCATGATTACCTTACACATTGTCCAAAGTGCCGACACTTGGAAAATATCAAATGTAAGGAAATATACAAGGTTGAGACACCTTATTCCTAACAATAATATGAACAAGATTTTGGATAGTCCATTTGGTATGCATTTTCCCAAATTCGCTAAGTTGCCTTTGTTGGAAAGCTACAATGCAAAAAATTGTTGTTTTGTCATTGATGTCAAACCTTAGTTGGTGAGACTATTGCTATCTATTTGAGTACCATATCTATTGATTGATGAAGGATATTTAAAGAGAAGACCAAGTGGAATGGTTGAGCTATGGGAAATCACAAGGGTACTTGATTAGTTAGCACATTGACAAAGCAATGTGTTGTTTATCTTTCGATGACAGTTTACTGAGAATAATTTGTGCCAAGCAAGTTTGTGTCGACCGAGAACTAGTGTATGTCGAGCATAACTTCTAGTGTCGACCGAGCATTAGTAAATTTCCGAGGAAACACAGTGTTGGCCAAGCAACAGTATTTTGGTAATTATTGAGATTTGAGATCTCTGGCCGACATAGTTGATTTTATTGGAATATGCAAAGTTAATTAAGGATAAGCTCGATTGATCCACACTATGTAAATGCACAGGTAACTATAATTAATGCATGGATCAAAGATTCAATTAGTGGTTTCTTTGGAGAAATAAATTAAATGTAATGACAAAAAGATCCGATGGATCTGACCTAACCTAAGATCTACGATCTTGATTAAGCGGAAAAATATTTATTTTACCTAGATGAAGAGGTATATGATAACCTCAAGGGGTTATTCATGAAGTATGGATGTATGCAAGAGGATTGCATAGTTAATTTACTGATTGGCATGATCTAAGTAGAGAAGGCTGAGTAGAGAAGTAGAGAGTTGCATAAGTGATTGCTTGACAAATTTCCAAGCAGATCTGGAGATGGAAATAAGAATGGAGGCCACTCAGTGAATTAGAATTAGAGTTGAATTGGATATGGATTTGTAAAGTAAGTTGTATGTATCAGATCGCACCTTATAATTACTTTCTAACCATTGTATCAGTCAAAATCCTTTAACCAGGTTGACCTAATAGTCATTGTATAAATCCTTTTGACAAGGTGACATTCAGGTGGAATGTTCTAAGTCCTCTAACAATATCACTACTGACAGGTGATTAAATCCTTTAAATAGGTCTCATTTAGTAATGTGTTTTGTAACCTTTAACATGGTTGGATCCTAACAAATCTCACTTCAGAAGAGTGAAAAGTTGATAGCATGTTATTGGTGGTTTTTTCAATATTGGGTTTCCAAATTAAATACTGGTGTCAACTTGTGTGAATGTTTATGTTGTGTTTTACTGTTAAGTTTCTACAAGTTGATTACATCTGAACATTAAATTGCATATGTCTATTGTTGTTTTATGTTATTGCTACCGAGCAGGTCTGAGTTTTTCAAATTGGTATAAAGTTTAAATGGGCACATCTAGACCTGAGGATAACTGATTCACCCCCCATCTCAGTTATTCTGAATTCATTCTAACAATTGGTATCATAGCATTGGTCTCTTGAAAATAGTTTGAAGGTACTTGGAGAAAAAGATCAAGATGTATAAAAATGAGGTACCAAAGTTGAACAAAGATAATTTCCCTGAATGGAAGAGTTTGATGAAATTGCATCTGGCTAGTATTGGTGATGCTGCTAACCACTATGTCAAACATGATTATGTAGCCCCCACTACACCTGCCATAGCTTCATAGTTAAGAGAAAAGAAGGAGCACAATCAAGCAATGCTAGAGATTGCATCATCTCTAAACTATCATGGGTTTGAAGACATAAAGAATTGTACAACTACAAAGAAAATGTGGGATGTCCTTGTAACCATCTATGGAGGTGATACAAATGTAATGAGAGCCAAATCTGAAAGCTTAAGAGGTAATTTTGATGAAATGAAAATGTAGGAAGGAGAAAATATAGTTCAATATTATGGTAGGATAAAGGAAGTTGTAAATGCTATAAGAGGAGCTAAGGGAACCACTGATGATAACACCATTATGAGAAACGTACTAAGAACACTTCTTCCTATATATTCTATTAGATTCTCTGCAATTCAAGAGTTAAGATGTACTCCTATTAATAATTTGACTTTGGAAGGTCTGGTAGGCAGACTTACTACATTTGAGATGTCAAATTTTGACAACTACACTGTTAGGGATTTTTCTTGTATGAATCACGGTGCTTGAAATGACTACTTGAACACTATGCCTTCTAATATTGATTCAGACACAAGGAAAGCCTAATTGCTAAGGATTAGATAAGATCCTTCTTCATTTTTGAGCTCCACAAATACTCAGGCAGGTTTTACCTCTTTATGATGACTGATTATATAGTATATATTAATGTGGACACTAATTTGCTATTAGGAATTATTGAGCCAACTTATGAAACATTCTGCATATGACCAGACATATCCGAATGCAAAACTTAACCATACAAACCATAGTTGCAAATATAGCATAAACCAATGATACAAGGACTTTCATCCTTCTTCCTTTTAATTATAGGAGGGATAACCTAATGATTCACTCTTCAAGGAATCACTGAAATGGACACTGTCCTACTGACATGAGTCCTTACTGAGTTTAGTTTGTTTGTTCTTAGTAACAGAAGTATTTTGATTGAAAAAATTCTGAATAATTTTGAAAACTTGGATGATGATAGATTATCAGAATGAGACCTAGATTAGTGCCTATCCTTTGGGTTATAGAGTCAATGAGCCCAAGTCTCACATAAACAAAACACTGTAAGCTGCCTTACAACCTACATGCAATTCAGATAAACTGCCTTACAAATTATCTAGTTAAATCTAAAATACTATATCAAATCTTTAAATACTGATATGCTCCCTGAAACTACCCACAAAACTTAGTTCTTTACATGAAATACACTTGTAAGTAATTAAATAGTTACCTTGTAACCAAAATGCTTCAGACTGCCTTACAACCTTAAGCATAAAAAAACATACATAGGAAATAAAGAGACAACAATAGAGAAGAGTAAAATTGCACCGTATTTATTGATATGATCCTTCTTTCATACATGAAAAATATTTGAAGCTTGAAAACATAGACACAAATTTAGAAAGTCTGATTTTACAATATATTTCATTACCCTCTTACAATTACAACCTTTTGACTATTTATAGGTCTTTAACCATCTTGGAATCCTTTTCAAAAGGATGCAACAAGCTTTAGATGGTCCCAGAAAACCTAACCCTAAAATATAGAAAAGACAAATGAGGAGAAAGAAGAAGCGGTGGAAAGACAAAGTCAAGAGATGAAATATGATATTCTTTGTTCTTCTCTTTATTTGGCACCTTCACTTTGATAGTATTCATGGTAGCTGGTATCATTTATGTCAAACTTGGGCGACCGTCTTTACATGCTCACCTACTTTGTTTTAGTAATAACTGACATTCTTCATACTCAACAGTGAGGTGGGAAATGTTCACCTTTATTCGTCATCCAAGATTTCTTCCTCCACCGCGGGTTTCTTTTTCTTGGGCCTAGTAATTAGTTCCCATGTTGTCACTTCATCATCTATTGGCCACTTAAAGTCTTGGGTGGCCTACACTTGTTCCTTTTGCCTCTCCCATCTAACATCAGTGATGTTCTTAACATCCAATAGAAACTTATTCATGTCAGTTTCTGCCTTGAATGCCTTATCTAATATCTAATTAAATCCTTCAATGTCCACATCTGATCCTAAAATAAATGCCTCATTGTTAGGCATCTTGCTGTCAAACTCATTCCTCTAGGCATCTAAAGCCTTCACCTGATCATCTTCTCCTCTTAGGGAGGGAAAAAATTTATTAAAATCTACAACAAAGAGGCTCAATTTTACCTCTATTTGATTCAACTTGCCCTTTAAGAATGAGAGAGAAACATTAACCTTTTTGATCTCATCTTCCACCTCTGTTACTATCTCAGGAAAATCTGATCTTAGGGATTGCAAAGATGCAAGTTTTTCAAACAATTGTATTCTGGTAGACCATTTGGTAAAATAGGGGTTTAATATGGAAAGATACCCCATGACCTCAGCATGCAAATTTGGCAATTTGTTATAAGCATTAAAGAAAACATCAGTCTTATCCTTCAAAATTTCAATCCTATGTTGTAGAATGTCCCTTAATACATTCAAGGAAACTTCATTCTTATTTTGTCCTATATCCTCCTTCTCAACCACCTCTTCTTATTTTGCCTTGTCTTCAATTTGCAAAGGCTGTGGTTGTACAGGCACATACATCACCTCAGGCTTCTCCTCTAACTCCTTCATTAATCTCTTAATCACCTAATCTTGCTGATGCATCTGGATATGGCACAATTCTTGGTCTTTGGCCAATGCACTGATCTCCTCTATCAACATATTACATTTGTCAGAAAACTATTTTGTCTTGTCCTCATTCAAGTGTGCCCAATGTGTCATGATCTAGGATATTTCCAAATCCCCTGTATTCTGTACAGACCAATCCATTTGATTGCCTACCATATTTTCTTGAATGTTTACTAGCTGAGGCTTCTGGCCCTTAGGGAAAATGTTCCACATTGCAAAGGCCTGAGATTTTGGGCTATACCCAAATCCTTTAATCATATCCCCTTTTTGCATCTCACTTGACATAGTCAAATCTGGCTGCTTTCGTATTTGATTAATTATGAAGGCAGAAGCCAAATCCCAACCCTCAGCAAGCAATATGCCACTATCCAATACCATTTTTTTGGCTTCATTAGGTGAGATGTCCTCACTGTCTGGGTGATATGATTGTAGGGCCACTAGGGCCTCATTTGTTACTGTCTCCTCCCCATCAATAGTTAACTAAGCTCTAATTTTCTCCTTTTTATACCACCTTAGGAAGTCTTTAAACTCCTCAGTCTTAATGAAATTATCATCATTTAGAAATTGTTATTGATGTATCAACCTTTCATCAACACAAGCCTTAAGGGGTAATTAAACATTCTGTTCCATATCAGGTTTCTTTTTCTTTCCCTCCCCAATCAATTTTCTTAGGTTATGGTCATATAACCTATTTGTAGGCACTAGGGCACTTTCATTATCTTTTTTCTTCTCTTGCCTTTCAACTGAAAGCTGGCCTATTTCCACCTTTTGCCTTTTAGCTAAAGGCTCCTTTACATCATCAAGTTGTGTGGCTACTATTAAGTCAACAATATGGCCTTCAGCTCCTTGCAACTGTGGTATCTTAGCAACATCCTACCGAGGCTGAACATATCTAGTAGGATGGGCATAGTCATTGTCACTACTACTACTATCATACTCATATTCTGAATGATCCGGCCCTTGGGCACCTTTCTTATGAAGAATAGTTTCCAATTGTTTATTAAGAACATAAAAATTATCAATCATGGCTTTTATTCTATCAAAATATGGCAGGTTAGGGTTAAAACCTCCAAAAGCCAACCCATTTCTTTTAATTTGTCTTTCAAGGTTCAGCAACTCCTGAATCCTTGTTCTCCTTGTCTTGATCTCATCTTCATCAAGAATATTCCGTGTTGCATCTTCCTCAATACAATCACAATGAACATTTATATTGGGAATTGTGGAAGTATATAATTTCCTGACTCTTGCCATGAAACCTTCAGGATCAATGTATCTATATGAGGCTGTCCCCATTCTGCAACTTTCTAACCACTGGCTGATTGAATCAATGGCACCTTTGCCAATAGGAAAATCTGAAATTTTGAACTGTCTAGGGGTTATGGTCCCCTTTTTGTGTGATGCAAAGTGCTCATTGTCTGTTAACAACAACTGCCAAACAAATTCCATTGTAGCAACTCTTGCAGGCACATGGTAAGGCAAGACATGAGGTGGATGTATACAGCCATATACCCTTATTATGGTATAGTTCTCTTCTAAGAAGAAATCTCCCCAATTATGGTCTCCCTCCCATTTATCAGAGTAGTCACATGTCCTTAGCAGTTGCATAACCTTAATTGGGACCCTTGTCCTGCTGATGCCCAGGCTCTGTACTATTGGGTACACAATCCAATTTTGAAATGCATAGTAATCACAATCCCTAGATGTATAATTCCAAATCTTTATCCAGAACTGGATAGAATTAGGTCCATCTTAATAAAACCTCTGAGGGGTCAAATTAATCACATCCATGATTACAAAATTAAAATGCAATAGCAGATGCATGAGGATGGAGTAATGGAAGAACTTGGGCTCTTTTTCCTTAGGATCCTTTATCTTCTTCTAAGTTGCTATGAATCCCTCATGCATCTTGTCAATGATATATTGTATATAATTGTAACTAGTGCTAGAATGCACCTCCTGCAAATCTAGCACCATCATCAATATCCTGACATTGATCTTATCTGCTTCCCCATCTATCCCTAGCACTCTACATAGGGCATAGGCAATGCAATTAATGTAAAAGTGCAAGTCCTTGAAGTAGTAAGGGCTTGTCCCAGACATAGGACCAAGATGGTTTCTCACTTCCTTGAACATGTGATTCTGTAATGTTGGCCTAGCAATACCAGGCTTCAAATTGTACCTTGCTGCATGCTTAGTGATATCAATTCTGGTGGACATAGTGCTATACAAACCAAAAGCTTGCATAAATGAATTTCTGTTTAGGATGAGTAGGGCAGTGCCATCATCCCTATTAATCATCTTAGAGAAGACATCATAATGACTGGCGAGGCCTAAGAACAAATCTACATTTATGTAGACATTAGGAACAATCAATCTACCTAAACCACAGGCCCAAGGGTTTGATACTGGGATAGGTTTATTAGAATTCTTTAAAAAGTAGTTAAAAAAGGGAAAAACCTCTTGTCCTTAGAGTATCAGCATCCCTGATATCACAGTAGTCATTTTTAAGCAGATTAGCATCTGCCCTCCTATTCTGAGTTGAACCTGGCAGTAATTTGAGGAATTCATTTGAGTAATTCTGTTTCCCCTTGGACTCTTCATATGCATCCTGACTTCTCCCACTGGTATAAGCCATATTGACTACTTTGCTCATGTTTACTGTGTTTGAATCCCTTCTTCTTTACCGATATTGAAACAAATCTATTTCCAAGACTCACCTTACTCCCCTGTGCACAATTCTTAGAAATTCAAAGCCTCTTGATCAACTAAATACTTTGCAACTTCTCTAGCTTCTTCTCTCTTCTCAGAATACCTAGCACTTCTTAGCTCTGAAATTCTAAAAACAAGGTAAATTAAAATGAATCCTCAATCAACTCTTTATGGTAATTGTTTGAAGTACACGGCTCATCATTTTGAAAATCATCAATTCATGTCTTCAATCTAGCATGCTATGAATTAATTGAAAACCTAGCCATAGCCCTTGAGTGTGACAAGAAATCAAATTCATATATGTGCAAAACTTTATAAAATTTGAATGTGATGACATGTTTCACTGTGATTGGCTCTCTATCATACATCTCAGCTACCCATTTTTGCACAGTAATCAATATCCAAGCTTGTCATTGGATGCTTAATGATTCATGTCGTCATGTCAGACACTGTCGCCTTTTCTTATGATTTCATATTAAGAGACTACGAGACTGTGTATGATCTCCTTGTTGCTGACCCAAGTCTTTAACCCCTAATTCTTTTGGAGACTTAGCGACTATGTAACTTTCCCCATCTTAGTTAACCACAGTTTACTTCTGGTGATCACACAACTGTGTAAATCAAAGTCACTGGAAGAAAAGTTTAACTCATGTTTTACTCAGAGACTCCGTGACTAACCGTTACTCTTAACTTTCATGGTTATCTCCATATCGTTGAATACTTGCTTTTCTTTACGAGACCCCGCGACTACCTTTAGTTGCCTAATCACTGAATACCAATGTTAAGTGACTTATCCTTTAGAGACAACGTGACAAGCACTTTACCCTTCATTTTATCTAGTGACCACGCGACATACCCTTATCTCTAATTCACAAGTACCTTTTCCTTTGGAACCTTTTATTTGGAGACTTCACGACCACCGTAGGATCTCTAAATCATTGCATCTGATGGCTTCTATTAAATCGCTGAGTAATATATCATACCTTTAAAATTTTTGGAAACTACGTGACAAAAAAGGCTTTTATACTTAGTCTCTTAGTCACTAAATAGTCTTTTTCCATTTGGAGACCACGCAACAAGCTTATTTAATCAACTCACCTTTGGACACGTGTCTTGTTCATTACTCGTCATTGCATTGCTAAATGGAAAGCTGACTTAGTATCTCAACCCAGCGACAACCCAACTATGTTTCATTTCAAACTACATACGGTTAGTCGCAAAGTCTCAGTAATTTTCACTTAACTGCCATTCTTTCTAGAGACTACGTGACTGACCATGTACTGCTTACTTAACTGTGGGCCAATCTAGCGATTATATGACATGAAGAATCATCAAGTCTCTTGATGAACTGAATACTCTTGATCTTTTCTTGCGACACCGTGACTTGTCTGTGGGCCCTTTCACTAACTGCTGACCTGTTTACTCATTTAGAGACTACACGACTGAAGGGCTCTGCCAAGTCTCTAAGAGCAAAAGGAATATTTGAAATCTTTTAGAGACATCCCGACATAAGGTAATCGCCAAGTCTCTAGCAACAAAGGAATATGCCATCCGGATTACGCATCTAGGCGACCAAGCTATTATGACTTAAGTGATTTCCTAAAAGTAACACCAAAATAGAAATGAGATAAATGTTTAAGGGTTTTTCTCAATTTTTCCTAATAAACGAGACCTAGGGTTTCAAGGCTTTGCAAATTTTCATGGGTTCTGACCTGAAAACTAGAAGAATTCAACAAAGAGAAGACAAATAAACTGAGAGACTTCTATTTTTTAGGCAAAAAGCAAGCATGAGGACCACAAATAACTGACAAAGAGACTAGAACTAGGAATACAACCAATAGTGGCTCTAATGAGGATTGACTAAACATAGTTTATGGCAAAGAACCACAGAATCTCTGGTTGCAGACCTCATAAAAAAATGGAGCAGAACACTAAAAATAGAAAGGGAAATATTCACAGAACTTTACAAATAGAGAAAGGAAAGATTTACATATGATACATATTTACTTGTGCATTGCTTTGATTTTTACTCAAAGAAAGGCTTCAAAAATTGCCCATGCACAGGAAACTCAAAACTTTCTCCCTCCATATTTTTCAATAAATATGAGTCTTTGCCAAAATTCTCTGAAATAATATAAGGTCCTAGCCATAAAGACTCAAATTTTTTGTGCTTACCTTTGTCCTCCGCCCTTGCATTTCATTGGAGAACTAATTCACCAGCCTGAAACTTTCTGTCAGTAGCCCTTTTGTGAAACATATACTTCATTTTTTGCTGTAATTTTATGTTTTCTTTTTGACTATTTCTCCTTGTTTCATCTAATTCTATCAACTGTATCATCCTGTCCTGCATCTTGTCAGAGACATCTAAATGTTCTTCTTGTATGAATTGGCAAACAGGTAACTGATTGTTAATTGGCAATATTGTTTGTAAACCATATACTAACTCAAAAGGAGACTTACCAGTTGCCTTCTTGAGTGTTATCTTATCATCCCAAAGAGCTAGTTTCAATTTTGTGTGCCATGTTCTCTTATTTTGTTCCAGAGTCCTCTTCAGTATCTTCAATATTCTTTTATTTCTAGACTCAGCTTGTCCATTAGCCTGTGGGTAATATGGGGATGAGTATGATATTATAATCCCATACCTTTCACATAAACTTGTCATTTCTTCTGATCTGAAACTCATAGCATTATCCATTACTAATTTACTAGGCACACCAAACCTGGTTAAAATATTATCCATGAGAAACTCAGTAACCACCTTTCTTGTTGCTCTCCTTGTAGGGATAGCTTCAATCCATTTAGTAAAGCAATCAGTGGAAACCAATATCAAACTATGCCCTGCACTAGACTTCTCCTAAAATTCACCAATAAAGTCAATCCCCCACATAGCAAAAGGAGCCTTAGTACTCACTGGATTCAGCAACAGAGCACCTGCAAATTTCAATTTATTGGAAAACCTCTGACATGGTTCACATTTCTTGACATGTGTATAAGTATCTTTGAACAAAGTAGGCCAATAATACCCCGATCTCAAAATCTTATGGGCAGTGGTTTTAGCAGAAAAATGACCTCCACATTCTCCTTCATGCATCTCAGTCAGAACTTTCTTAGCTTGGTATTTGTCAAGGCATAACAATAGTACACCATTCTTATCTTTCCAAAACAAATCACCTTGGATCAGAATATACCTTTGAGTTTGCAATTTCAGACTCCTCTTCTGATTTTCAGACAAATGATCAGGACACTTAGCATTTTTGAGAAAGAAAACAATATCTGTATAATATGGTTTCCTTTCTATACTAGTAATGGCTTGGTCATGTATTTCTGTCTGGTTCAGCTGTACTAAATCTAGGTTCTCTTCTGTCATAAGCTTTTCCAAGCCTTGTCCTCTTATTAATTTGGTGATATTGATTTCAAGATTGAATTCTTGAATTCTTGTAATCCACTTACACCTCTTACTAGTTACCTCTGACTGTGTAAGGATATCCTTTACTACTGAATGAGGAACATAGGCCTGCACCTTAGCACAAACCAAGTAGGGCCTAAAAGACTTTACAACCTTTACCAATGCATAAGCTTGATTTTCCATTATTTCATAGTTAAGCTCTGCAGCCTGCAATGATCTACTATAAAAAGCTATGGGATGTTCAAATCCTTGTTCATCCTTTTGAAGCAATATAATAGCAATCGTGTGAAATGATGCGAATGAAAACATAGAGAAAGGCTTAGTATAATCTGGGGATTTCAAAACTGGAGCCTCTTGCACTGCCTTTTTTATTCTTTCAAAAGCTTGTTGAGCTTCTTCTTTCCAAACAAACTTAGCATCTTTCTTTAGCAATTTTACAATGGGTTTAACTATTTCTGCAAAATTGGCTATAAATATTCTGACAAAATTTATCTTTCCTAAAAAATATTGCACACCTTTTAAATTCTTTGGAGCAATCACTCTTTGAATTGCTTCCACTCTCTCAGGGTCTATCCTTACCCCTTCCCTGGACACTATATGTCC
>MU223089.1:4544341-4558212 GCA_018584345.1 Thuja plicata
ATCTCTCAGAGCATATCCCATCTTGGAATCAAAAGCATTTAAATAAGTTGCTAGACATACCTCTTCATCTAGCTTTATCTTCTGAAATAGTTTATGCATAGCTCTTTGAAACCTTGTGTTAAACTCAATAACCTCTTCATTGTAATTTTTCTTGATATTATTGAACTCATACAATAAAAAGCCTTTATTTTTTTTGTCTCCATACTGATCTTTACAATTCAATCAACTCATCCATAGAAACAATAGATCCATTAGAAAGGCTTCTAAACCATTCTCTTGCATCCTCAACTAAGAACTGAACAAATAATTTCATTAATACATCCTCATGGGTGATATTCAAGTCATCAACAAAAACAATGAATTTCCTTAAATGTGTTTCACAAGAGATAACATTATTACTTGCAAACTTTGGGAGCTTTTCTCCTATATCACCACATCTTTAGGAAAAGCATTAGGGTATCCTGGGATACCAACAAAATCAAATTGCTTGTACCTCTCAGTATGCACTGGTTTCCTTTGAAAGCCATGATCTTCCTTAGAATTAGTAGCCTTTGTTTTAGAAACTGTAATATTCTCTGGCCCAGTATGAGAATATTTTGAAGACTACAAAAAATCTATCTTTTTCTTCATTTCAATTGTTGCAGCTTCCATTTGTGCCTTTTCTAATATTTTTTCCATGGTTTCTTTTTCAATTCTCAATTTTTCTAAGTCAATTTCTAATTTGGACATTTGTTCTATCAAAGGCTTCTGAAATTTAGGTTCTTGATCTCTATGTTCACTCATCTTTTGTTTACCCTTATTTATTTGTAAAGTAGAAATTTTATGAGTGAATGGTATTTCTTGGTCCTTCTGAGACCTCTCTGTATCTTTCAAAGTTTGATGTTTTGAAAATATTTTTCTATTGTTATCAAGATCCTTATGATCATTCTTTTTCTTTCTCATTTCTCTCTCCTTTTTCATTTGTTGAACTAGGGCGAGCTGTTTCAAAATAAACTTCTCTTCATTTGCTAGCACATTAGAAGGGGCATCTTCTGAATCTGAACTAGGTGTAGTAATCTCCTCTCTCTCATTTGAAGTAGAAGTGACTATGGGTGTTTCTAATACTCTTTCAGTAGCCTCTTCATATTCTAAAGTATTTCCATCATGAGAACGCTGATTGGTATTCATATCTCTCCTGACATTACCTATTTTCCTCTTAGAGGGGTTTCATCCATACTAACTTGATTTCTCTTTTTCCTCCAAGAGATTCCTATTCTTGAGGATGATGGGAGTCCCTCATGTAATACCCTTTTAGGATCAATTCTCACCCTTGACCTTGTATTCATTCTGAAAGACATTTATTTCTCTTGCACTAATCTTAGAGATTTTCCTTTTAGAGTCACCACCCAATAACTTGGGATGAATACTTATCAAAGGGTACCTTAACAATAACCACAAAAATGATTTGTAAACAAGTTAAACTTTTAAGTGCCAGAGATTTATGATTACTTGGGCAAGAAATATTCTAAAAATTCTTAACAAGACTTTAAAATCTCTAATCCCCAGCAGAGTCGCCAATTTGTTAGGGATTTTTCTTGTATGAATCACAGTGATTGAAATGACTACTTGAACACTATGCCTTCTAATACTAATTCAGATACAAGGAAAGCCTAATTGCTAAGGATTGGATAAGATCCTTCTCCATTTTTGAGCTCCACAAATACTCAGGCAGGTTTTACCTCTTTATGATGACTGATTATATAGTATATATTAATGTGGACATTGATTTGCTATTAGGAATTATTGAGCCAACTTATGAAACAATCTGCATATGACCAGACATATCTGAATGCAAAACTTAACCATACAAACCATAGTTATAAATATAGCATAAACCAATGATACAAGGACTTTCATCCTTCTTCCTTTTAATTATAGGAGGGATAACCTAATGATTCACTCTTCAAGGAATCACTAAAATGGACATTGTCCTGCTGACATGAGTCCTTACTGAGTTTAGTTTGTTTGTTCTTAGTAATAGAAGTATTTTCATTAAAATAATTTTGAATAATTTTGAAAACTTGGATGATGATAGATTATCAGACTGAGACCTAAATCAGTGCCTATGCTTTGGGTTATAGAGTCAATGAGCCCAAGTCTCACATAAACAAAACACTGTAAGCTGCCTTACAACCTACATGCAATTCAGATAAAATTCCTTACAAATTATCTAGTTACATCTAAAATACTATATCAAATCTTTAAATACTGATATGCTCCCTGAAACTACCCACAAAACTTATTTCTTTACATGAAAGACACTTGTAAGTAATTAAATAGTTACCTTGTAACCAAAATGCTTCAAACTACCTTACAACCTTAAGCATAAAAAAGCATACACAGGAAATAAAGAGACAACAATAGAGAAGAGTAAAATTGCACCGTATTTTATTGATATGATCCTTCTTTCATACATGAAAAAGATTTGAAGCTTGAAAACATAGACACAAATTTAGAAAGTCTGATTTTACAATATATTTCATCACCCTCTTACAATTACAACCTTTTGACTATTTATAGGTCTTTAACCATCTTGGAATCCTTTTCAAAAGCATGCAACAAGCTTCGGATAGTCCCAGAAAACCTAAACCTAAAATTCTAGAAAAGACAAATGAGGAGAAAGAAGAAGCAGTGGAAAGACAAAGTCAAGAGATGAAATATGATATTCTTTGTTCTTCTCTTTATCTGGCGCCTTCACTTTGACAGTATTCATGGTAGCTGGTATCATTTATGTCAAACTTGGGTGACCATCTTTACATGCTCACCTTTTTTTCTTTAGTAATAATTGGCATTCTTCATACTCAACAGTGAGGTGGCAAATGTTCACCTTTATTCATCATCAAAGATTTCTTCCTCCATCGCGGGTTTCTTTTTCTTGGGCCTAGTGATCGATTCCCATGTTGTCACTTCATCATTTGTTGGCCACTTGAAGTCTTGGGTGGCCTACACTTGTGCCTTTTGCCTCTCCCATTTAACATCAGTGATGTTCTTAACATCTAATAGAAACTTATTCATTTCAGTTTCTGCCTTGAATGCCTCATCTAATATCTTATTATATCCTTCAATGTCCACATCTGCTCCTATAATAAATGCCTCATTGTTAGGTATCTTGCTGCCAAACTCATTCCTCCAGGCATCTAAAGCCTTCACCTGATCATCTTCTCCTCTTAGGGAGGGAACAAATTTATTGAAATCTACAGCAAAGAGGCTCGATTTTACCTCTATTTGATTCAACTTGCCCTTGAAGAATAAGAGAGAAACATTAACCTTTTTGATCTCATCTTCCACCTCTATTACTATCTCAGGCAAATATGATCTTAGGGATTGCAAAGATGCAAGCTTTTCAAACAATTGTATTCTGGTAGACCATTTGGTAAAATAGGGGTTTAATATAGCAAGATACCCCATGACCTCAGCATGCAAAGTTGGCAATTTATTATAAGCATTAAAGACAACATCAGTCTTATCCTTCAAAATTTCAATCCTATGTTGTAGAATTCCCCTTAATGCATTCAAGGAAACTTCATTCTTCTTTTGTCCTATATCCTCCTTCTCAATCACCTCTTCTTATTTTTCCTTGTCTTCAATTTGTAAAGGCTGTGGTTGTATAGGCACATACATCACCTCAGGCTTCTCCTCTAATTCCTTCATTAATCTCTTAATCACTTGATCTTGCAGGTGCATCTAGATATGGCACAATTCTCGGTCTTTGGCCAATGCACTGGTCTCCTCTATCAACATGTTACACTTGTTAGACAACTATTTTGTCTTGTCCTCATTCAAGTGTGCCCAATGTGTCATGATCTGGGATATTTCCAAATCCCCTGTATTCTGTACAGACAAGACCATTTGATTGCCTACCATATTTTCTTGAATGCTTAGTAGCTGAGACTTCTGGTCCTTAGGGAAAAGGTTCCACATTGCAAAGGCCTAATATTTTGGGCTATACCCAAATCCTTTAATCATATCCCCTATTTGCATCTCACTTGACATCTTCAAATCTGGCTACTTTCGCATTTGATCAATTATGAAGGCGGAAGCCAAATCCCAACCCTCAGCAAGCAATATGCCACTGTCCAATACCATTTTTTTGGCTTCATCAAGTGAGATGTCCTTACTGTCTGGGTCATATGATTATAAGGCCACTAGGGCCTCATTTGTTACTGTCTCCTCCCCATCAATAGTTAACTGAGCTCTAATTTGCTCCTTTTTATACCACCTTTGGAAGTCTTTAAACTCCTCAGTCTTAATTAAATTATCATCATTTAGAAATTTTTGCTGATGTATCAACCTTTCATCAACACAAGCCTTAAGGGGTAATTCAGTATTATCTTCCATATCAGGTTGCTTTTTCTTTCCCTCCCTAATCAATTTTCTTAGGTTATGGTCATATAACCTATTTCCAGGCACTAGGGTACTTGCTTTATCTTTTTTCTTCTCTTGCCTTTCAACTGAAGGCTGGCCTATTTCCACCTTTTGCCTTTTAGCTAAAGGCTCCTCTACATCATTAGGTTGTGTGGCTATTGTTAAGTCAACAATATGGCCTTCAGCTCCTTGCAACTGTGGTATCTCAACAACATCCTACTGAGGCTGAACATATCTAGTAGGATGGGCATATTCACTGTCACTACTACTATCATACTCAGATTCTGAATGATCTGGCCCTTGGGCGTCTTTCTTATCAAGAACAATTTCTAATTATTTAGTAAGCACATAAAAATGATCAATCATGGCTTTTATTCTGTCAAAATATGGAAGGTTAGGGTAAAAACCTCCAAAAGCCAACCCATTTCTTTTAATTTGTCTTTCAAGGTTCAACAACTCCTGAATCCTTATTCTCCTTGTCTTGATCTCATCTTCATCAAGAATATTTCTTGTTGCATCCTCCTTAATACATTTACAATGAATATTTGTATTGGGAATATTGGGAGTATATAATTTCCTGACTCCTACCATGAAACCTTCAGGATCAATGTATCTATATGAGGCTGTCCCAATTCTGCAACTTTCTAACCACTGGCTGACTGAATCAATGACACCTTTGCCAATAGTAAAATCTGAAATTCTGAACTATCTAGGGGTTATGGTCCCCTTTCTGTGTGATGCAAAGTGCTCATTGTCTGTTAACAACAACTACCAAACAAATTCCATTGTAGCAACTCTTGCAGGCACATGGTAAGGCAAGACATGAGGTGGATGTATACATCCATATACCCTTATTATGGTATAGTTCTCTTCTAAGAAGAAATCTCCCCAATTATGGTCTCCCTCCCATTTATTAAAGTAGTCACATGGCCTTAGCAGCTGCATAACCTTAATTGGGACCCTTGTCCTGCTAATGCCCAGGCTCTGTACTATTGGGTAAACAATCCAATTTTGAAATGCATAGTAATCACAATCCCTAGATGTATAATTCCAAATCTTTATCCAAAACTGGATAGGATTAGGTCCATCTTGATAAAACCTCTGAGGGGTCAAATTACTCACATCCATGATTACAAAATTAAAATGCAACAGCAGATGCATGAGGATGGAGTAATGGAAGAACTTGGGCTCTTTTTCCTTAGGATCCTTCATCTTCTTCTGAGTTTCTATGAATCCCTCATGCATCTTGTCAATGATATATTGTATATAATCATAGCTAGTTCTAGAATGCACCTCTTGCAAATCTAGCACCATCATCAATATCCCGACATTGATCTTATCTGCTTCCCCATCTATCCCTAGAAGTCTGCATAGGACATAGGCAATGTACTTAATGTAAAAGTGCAAGTCCTTAAAGTAGTAAGGGCTTGTCCCAGACATAGGACCAAGATGATTTCTCACTTACTTGAACATGTGCTTCTGTAACATTGCCCTAGAAATACTAGGCTTCAAATTGTACCTTACTTCATGCTTAGTGATATCAATCCTGGTGGACATAGTGCTATACAAACCATAAGCTTGCATAAATGAATTTCTGTTTAGGATGAGCAGGGCAGTGCCATCATCCCTCTTAATCGTCTTAGACAAGACATCATAATGACTAGTGAGGTGTAAGAACAAATCTACATCTATGTAGACAATAGGAACAATCAATCTAGCTAAACCACAGGCCCAAGGGTTTGATACTGGGATAGGTTTATCAGAATTCTTTAGAAAGTAGTTAAAAAGGGAAAAACCTATTGTCCCTAGAGTATCAGCATCCCTCATATCGTAGTAGTCATCTTTAAGTAGATTAGCATCTGCCCTCCTGTTCTGAGTTGAACCTGGCAGTTATCTGAGGAATTTATTTGAGTAATTCCATTTCCCCTTGGACTCTCCGTCTACATCCTGACTTCTGCCACTGGTAGAAGCCATACTGACTGCTTTGCTCATGTTTGTTGTGTTTGAATCCCTTCTTCTTTACTGATATTGAAACAAATCTATTTCCAAGACTCACCTTACTCCCCTATGCACAATTATTAGAAATTCAAAGCCTCTTGATCAACTAAATACTTTGCAACTTCTCTAGCTTCTTCTCTCTTCTCAGAATACCTAGCACTTCTTAGCTCTGAAATTCTAAAAACAAGGTAAATTAAAATGAATCCTTGATCAACTCTTTATGGTAATTGTTCAAAGTACGGGGCTCATCATTTTGAAAATCATCAATTCATGTCTTCAATTCAGCATGCTGTGAATTAATTGAAAACCTAGGCATAGCCCTTGAGTGTGACAGGAAATCAAATTCATATATGTGCAAAACTTTATAAAATTTGAATGTGAAGACATGTTTCACTGTGATTATATCTTTTTCATAAACCTTAGCTACCCCTTTTTGCATAGTAATCAATATCCAAGCTTGTCATTGGACGCTGAATGATTCATATTGTCATGTCAGACACTGCCGCCTTTTCTTATGATTTCATATTAAGTGACTACATGACTGTGTATGATCTCCTTGTCGCTGACCCAAGTCTTCAACCCCTGATTCTTCTAGAGACTTAGCGACTATGTAACTTTCCCTGTCTTAGTTAACCACAGTTTAATTCTGGCGATCATGTGACTGTGTAAATCAAAGTCGCTGGAAGAAAATTTTAACTCATGTTTTACTCGGAGACTCCATGACTAACCGTTACTCTTAACTTTCACGGTTATCTTCATGTCGCTGAATGCTTTCTTTTCTTTACAAGACCCCGCGACTACCTTTATTTGCCTAATCACTGAATGCCAATGTTAAGTGACTTATCCTTCAGAGACAATGTGACAAGCACTTTACCCTTCATTTTATCTAGCGACCATGTGACATACCCTTATCTCTAAGTCGCAAGTACCTTTTCCTGTGGAACCTTTTATTTGGAGACTTTGCGACCACCGTAGGATCTCTGAATCATTACATCTAACGGATTCTGTTAAATCGCTGAGTAATATATCATACCTTTAAAATTTTTGGAGACTACATGAAAACAAAGGCTTTTATACTTAGTCTCTTAGTCGCTAAATAGTCTTTTTCCATTTGGAGACCACGCAACAAGCTTATTTAGTCAACTCACCTTTGGACATGTGTCGTTCATTACTCGTTGCTGCATTGCTAAATGGAAAGCTAACTCAGTATTTCAATCTGGCGACAACCTGACTGTGTTTTATTTCAAACTGCATATGGTTAGTCACAAAGTCTCAGTCATTTTCACTTAACCGCCATTCTTTTTGGAGACTACGCAACTGACCATGTCCTGCTTACTTAACTGCGGGCTAATCTAGCGATTACGCGACATGAAGAAATCATCAAGTCTCTTGACAAACTGAATACACTTGATCTTTTCTTGTGACACCGTGACTTGTCTATGGGCCCTTTCACTAACTGTTGACCTGTTTACTCATTTAGAGACTACGCGACTGAAAGGCTCCTCCAAGTCTCTAAGAGAAAAAGGAATATTCAAAATCTTTTAGAGACATCCTGACATAAGGTAATCGCCAAGTCTCTAGGAACAAAGGAATATGCCATCCGAATTACGTGACTAGGCGACCAAGCTATTCAACACATGACTTAAGTGATTTCCAAAAAGTAATGCCAAAATATAAATGAGATAAACGTTTAAGGGTTTTTCTTAATTTTGCCTAATAAACAAGACCTAGGGTTTCAAGGCTTTGCAAATTTTCATGGGTTCTGACCTGAAAACTAGAAGATTTCAATAGAGAGAAGACAAATAAACTAAGAGACTTCTACTTTTTAGGCAAAAAGCAAGCATGAGGACCACATTTAACTGGCAAAGAGACTAGAACTAGGAATACAACCAACATACACTCCATAAGCTATTGAATCTGCATTTAGATCCCAGTTGGTCCTTAAAAAATCAAAGAAAGGAAAGAAATGTGTGAACAGTGACAACGACACTATTGATAATGATCTGGAAGAACTTGAAACACTTATGGCAAGAAAAATATCTAGAGGAAAAGGAAAAGTCAAAGGTAAACTTCCTATCATTTATTTTTCATGTAAAAAAGTTGGTCATATTGCTGCTAGATGTCTTGATAAGAATGACAAAGATGAAAGAAAAGACAACAAGTACAAAGATAGAAAGGATGACTGAGACTTCAAAAAGTATAAGGATTACAATGACAAAGGTAAGAAATCTTTCTATATAGCTGAAGAAACTTTTGACAATGATTCTCACAAATATGATGAAAATGATATAGATATTGTGTATGTTGCTATGAAAGATGATTCTGATGATGATGAGAAAATTGCATTAATTTCTTCTATGAGTGAAGGTGATCGTTGGATTATTGACAGTGGTTGTTCACATCACATGACTGGTGATAAAGATATATTTGAGATCCTAGATCAGTGTAATGATGGTTATGTTAAATTTGGTAATGATGGTTATGTTAAATTAACTTGACTAACAAGATTA
This sequence comes from Thuja plicata, assembly GCA_018584345.1. NCBI lineage: Eukaryota > Viridiplantae > Streptophyta > Pinopsida > Cupressales > Cupressaceae > Thuja > Thuja plicata. The sequence goes on from MU223089.1 coordinate 4,553,254, forward strand.
GATGTGACAATGTATGTTGGGTTAATGACCTTAACTATAATTTATTGAGTGTTTCACAGCTGAATAATTCTGGTTATAGAGTTGAATTCCACCACAAGAAAGCAAATATCTATTATGCTACTGAAGAACTAGTTGGAAGTGGTGAGAAAACAAAAGATAACTTGTTTTATCTAGATTTAGATGACGAGACATGCTTGTTTGCACAATATAATGATGTTTGGTTATGGCATAAAAGGTTGTGTCATGTAAATTTTGATAACTTGGTAAGCATAAGAAAATTGAAAAAGGTTAGAGGGCTGCCTAAGTTAAAGAAACCTGAAAATGCAATGTGTAAGCAATGTCAATTGGGAAAGATGACTAAATCTAGTTTTAAGAGAAAGACTCATACTTTTGAGGAATTACTGGAATTAGTTCATACTAACCTTTATGGTCCCATTGGTGAGAAAAGTTAATATCGAGATAGATATTTCATTCTATTTGTTGATGATTACTCAAGAATGATGATTGTTATATTTCTTAAAGAAAAATCTGATGCATTCCAGTTGTTTAAATGGTACTTGGAAAAAGTTGAAAAGGAGACAGGTAAAAGTCTGAAATGTTTGAGATCTGACAGAGGAGGTGAGTTTATTTCTAATGAGTTTAACAGGTTCTGCAATGACCAAGGAATAAAAAGATAGATGTCCACACCTAGAACACCACCACAAAATCATATTGATGAGAGAAGAAACAGATCTATCACAGACCGTGCCAGAACATTAATGATGGAGAAAAATGTTGCATAGAAATATTGGAGAGAAGTTGTAAGTACAACAGTCTATACCCTGAATAGAGTACAAGTAAAGAAAGGTACTACTACTACACCTTATGACCTTTGGTATGGATATGCACCTAATGTAAAATATTTCAAGGTTTTTGGAAGCAAATGTTTCATACTGAAGGATAACAGAAATGGAAAACTTGATGCTAAAGGTGAGGAAGGCATATTTCTTGGTTATTCAACTAAGAGTAAAGCATATAAGTGTTTGAATTCTAACACTAACAAAATTGTGGAAAGTGCAAATGTTAGAATTGATGAGTATGCAAAAAGAAATGAAGCTGAAAGCACATAGGAACTTGAGAGTTACAAGTCATTTGTCTATATGGATGAGGAAGATTCTAATACATTACTTAAACCTGAGAATGAGGTTGCTGAGCAATAGCTAGCAATAGAATGAGGATGTCAGGAAACAAGAGGTAATTTCCAAGCTATCTAATGGAGATGCTAAGTCACAGAATCAACCTAAATTGAACTTCAATGATCAACCTGGAGCAGAAAGAGAACCTACTCTAGCAAAGTATGTGAGGAGGCACCATAAACATGATCAAATCATAGGATCGAAGGATTCTGTAGTTATGACAAGAAGCAATTTGAGAGATGATACATGCTTGTTATTATGTTTTGAGCCTAAAACAGTAAAAGATGCCTTATACAATGAAGACTGGATACAAGCCATGAATGAAGAAATCAAACAGATTGAGAAGAATAAGACTTGGATACTTGTACCTAGGCCAAATGACAAGAATGTAATTGGTACTAAGTGGGTATTCAGAAATAAGCTGAATGAACATGGAGAGGTAACAAGAAACAAAGCTAGACTGGTATGCAAAGGTTATGCACAAGAGAAAGGAATTGATTATGGAGAAACATTCACCCCAGTTGAAGGATTAGAAGGAGTAAGAACATTACTTGCATATGCAGCCTACAGAGGTTTTAAAGTTTATCAGATGGATGTGAAGTCAACATTCCTAAATGGGATATTAGAAGAAGAAGTATACATTGAACAAGCTGATGGATTTGTAGACCCAAATAAGAGGAACATGGTTTGCAGATTACACAAAGCACTATATGGATTGAAGCAAGCACCAAGAGCATGGTATGAGAGATTACACAATTATTTGGTAAAGATTGGATTTGCAAGAACCAATGACAACAACAATATGTATTTGAAGATAGAGCAATGTAAAGGTACTTTATTAGCTAAAATTTTTGTTGATGACATTAGATTTAGTGGACAAGATGTGTTATGCCAAGTATTTGCAAAAGAGATGCAAACTGAATTTGAAATGTCTATGTTTGGTGAGATAAAAAATTTTGTTGGCTTACAAATCTATTAGATGAAGAATGGTATCTATATTACCCAATCAAAATATGTTAAGGAGATACTAAAAACTTTTGGAATGGAAGATTCAAAACCAGTGAGTATACCCATGGCTACTGGTCAGAAGTTAACAAAGAATGATGATATAAAAGAAGTGAATCAAACCTTTACAGATCAATGATTGGAAAGCTGCAATATGTTGTACACAGTAGACCTGATATTGCATTGGTTGTTGGTATTATTGTGAGATTTTCTGCCAATCCCAAAGAAACACATATGATGGCGGTAAAAATAATTCTAAGATATTTGAAAGGAACAGATGAATATGGTCTGTATTACAAAAGAAATGACAAGTTTGAGCTCAAAGTTTATACTAACTCTGATTGGGCTGGAAATGTAGATGATAGGAAAAACACCACAGGAGGAGAATTTCTTCTGGGAAAAAGATTTGTTTCATGGACAAGAAAGAAACAAAATTGCACCTCACAATCTATAGCTAAAGCTGAGTATATGGCAGCAATAGTTAATTGTTCTTATATTGTGTGGTTGAAGATACTACTGAAAGGTATGAAAGAGGAGATCACAGAACCAATTTTCATATATTGTGATAACACAAGTGCCATTAATATTTCTAAGAACCCTGTAATGCACTCTAAGACAAAGAATATAGATATCAAGTATTATTACTTGAGGGAGCTAGTTCAAAAAAAGGAAGTGAGACTGGAATATGTGAATACTAAAGAACAGTTAGCAGACATATTTACAAAGGCACTACCCAAGGATTCTCATGAGTATCTACGAGGTAAATTAGGGGTGATTCCCCTAACTAAGGCTAATTAGTTCAGACTGGTACTGTTGCATCAAATGTTATATTCAAAATATTTTTCATATTGATGCACATGAATTCACACTTTAGGATGCTACCTAAAGTTGTGAAAGACAGACTTGAACATAAAAGAGGATCAGTCATAAGCAAGATGACAAGAACAACATGATACAAAGTTTTGAATAGAAGAATCTGCATGATGAAGATGTCAACGTCTTTGGCATTGTTGTCAAAGAGGGGGAAGTTTACTAGAAAATAGAGAAATATACTGAGAAAGATAGAGGGAGAAGTTTAATGAGAAAAAGGAAGAGATTACTGAAAAAAGAGATTGTTTTCAAAGAGGGAAAGATTAATGAAAGAGCATGTCTATAGATGGGAGTCTATAGATGAACAAAAACATAAAGATTTCAGTGTGATCAGAGACACAGAGGAAGAAAAGTTTTACAAGATGAGAATCAGAATGAAGCTAAAGACATTAAAGAAGATTTGTTCATATCAAGGAAAACAAGAAGACTTTTTGGATTGTATGGTAACTATGGTTGGAAAATTTTTGTTTTATCATTTAGTGTTGCCATCAATGCCAAAGAGGGAGATTGTTGGAAAGATTTTTGGAAACCCATAATGGAAACAATTGTTGTTTTGTCATTGATGTCAAACCTTAATTAGTGAGACTATTGCTATCTGTTTGAGTACCATATCTATTGATTGATGAAGGATATTTAACAAGAAGACCAAGTGGAATGGTTGAGTTATGGGAAATCACAAGGGTACTTGATTAGTTGGAAAATTGGAAAATTAATGTGCTATTTATCTTTCGATGACAATTTATTGAGAACAGTTTGTGCCGAGCAAGTTTGTGTCAACCGAGCACCAGTGTATGCTGAGCATAATTTCTAGTGTCGACTGAGCATTAGTAAATTTTTGAGGAAATAGAGTCTTGGCTGAGCAAGAGAATTTTGGTAATTATTGAGATTTGAGATCTCTGGCTGACATAGTTGATTTTATTGTGATATGTAAATTCAAGTAAGGATAAGCTCAATTGATCCACACTATGTAAATGCACAGGTGTAAGGTGTTGGAAAGGGGTATGGAGATTATTTGTTAATTATTGTTTGATTTTCTTAAAGTGTGTTAAATCCCTTAACCCTACCTTACATTTAATTTGAATTGTATTGATTGTGTATTGCAATTGTGATTAGGGAGAAGATAAGATACTCCTTTTCTATCCTCAAATGTGCAAATGGAAGATCCAAGTTGATCAACCCAAAAGAGGGGTTAATGCATAAATGAATCAAATATTCAGAAAGAGAACAAAGAACGGGATATTAAATTCTGTTAATTGATTAGATAAATATGTTTAATTATAGTAATTGAAAAGGATAGGAAGAAGAACCAACCTTACAAAATTACAGATCAAAGAATGTTGTTTTCTGAGGTCTGTAGACTATTTTTGGAAAAATTGATAGATGATCTTGAATCGGAACGCAGAGATGAACAAAACCCAAAAATATTTTTCCATTCTGATGTTGTCTTATGAAAAAGGTTGACCTTGATGCACAAATGTCAACCCTGACCCAATAATGTCGACCCTGACCTGCACAGGTTCGACAGAGAATCTATTCGCACTATCCGAAAGAAAGACAAAAATGGTATCCAGATCTATGTCCAAATCTGCAGTCTCGAACCTATATCTGCAAGAAAAAGAGGTTTGTTTGTTCTAGGGGAGGGGTTTTCCTTAGTCAAACCCCAATTTTGGAATTAAGCATCAAATATATGTAATTGAAATTGCATAAAGATAAACAAAGTAAATGCACGAATTCACCTTTATTGTAAAAGTCCTTGTGGCGGATTCGAATCTATGGATCCAAAAGTATGCTTCAAAATGTGGAATGTAGAAAGGTAGGATGTCTTCAATCTCTTTCTTGTAGATCTCCAACACCAAGTCTTGAATGGGTTCTTGAATTTGGAATAGGCTTAGAAGAAGGTGGATGGAAA
>MU223089.1:4624482-4640463 GCA_018584345.1 Thuja plicata
TATTGAGTAATATCATTGCCAATACCTGATAAGTGAAGCTTTATCCTGCTTTACCATGAAGCAAAGTTGTCCTTGTTCAACTTGGGCACATCTCATCTATTCATCTTGTGATCTTTCACTTAGGTCTCTAAACCTTCCTTTTAAGCACACAAGCTCTGATACCAATTGTTAGTAATAACTGAGAGGGGGGGGGGTGAATCAGTGGCCTCAAAAATTTATCCAATTTAAAATTTAATCCTCCAATCAATACTTCTCAAATTATTAAGTCCCAACAAGATGCATGCCTTTGAAATATTTGAAACAAATAACTGTCTGTCAGTTTACCTTATCTATCTTGTTTCTCCTTGATAACCAATAAGCAATAAACTATATTTACCGATACTCAGTAAATATGCAGAGTATACCAGTCAATCCATAAATGCATATGTAAAATGTAAAACACTAAAGTAATTAACCATACACACATAACACAAGGATTTTAACGTGGAAACCATGTTAAGGGAAAAAACCACTGGGACTAGTACCCCAAATTTTCACTCTTCTGAAGTCAGCCCTGTTAGGAGCCAACCCTGTTAAAGGTTACAAACACACTGTTAAGTGTGACCTTGTTAGAGTATTTTCAATATATAGGTTGTCACTAAATATCTGACATCTACGCTACCATCCTTAAATCAGTCTCATGAATGTCAATAGGCTTTATGCAAAATCTTACTACCATCCTTGAATCAGCCTCCTTCTTAGACTATCAATAGGCTTTAGGTAAGACCGGTGCTACTATCATGAGTCAACCTTTTGGTAATCTGTTAGGATATACCTCAATTACAAAAGACTGTTAAGTCCTGTTCTGTTAAGCGACTTAATGCTTCAATGGTTAAACTGAAACAAAGTGACATGTTTCTAATGCAACTGAATTGTAGATTTTCAGATCTATTTACTTACAATATATTTCTGATCAATGTATCAATTCAATTCCTTTGTACTTAACTCTTTCTGCTCTATGATGATGTGCTTTTCTATTTGTTGGTTTCTACAGAATTCTTTAGCTCTCCCTCAGCTTGATTGATTAGGGCTGCATGAAGTTAATCCTTCATCAGTTTCTTTTTAGCATCTTCTATCAGTTCACTCCCCCGTGTATTTGATTGCATATTGAACACTACTTGAGAATGAATTATGCTTGTCTCTTAAATAGACATGATTTTCCTTAATTCTAGGTTCTTGATTCTTGATTCTTGGTGTGAAAAACAATCTAGCCAAATTGATTTATGGCTTTAACTCCTAATTTATCTCGTAGTTATCTTCTTGCCAACTGTACAAATCACTTAATTATTGTTGAATAAAACAAATAAAAAAACCAGTTAATTCTATCCTTTATCTCTGCCAGGTAGATATTTTGTCATTTTCTAATCTCTCTGTTTCATCAGTTAATTTTGCGGTTCGTCGCCGGTGACAACTGCCAGCTCCGTCGGTGTCGCTTCAGTTAGCTTCAGGATCTCTATCCATCGGACAACACTATTTTTACCTCATTGGGTATCATGTGATTCTTCTTTGTCAGGCAATACTATCTTCTACTCATCGGGCATCACAGTGAATTTAATGTCTGTCTTTACTGATGGTGTGCACTCTGTCGGTGTAGTTTGTCACTTAGTGAATACTAGACTTTTATGCATTGCTAGAAGCATAACCTTTATTCCATTGGTTCTCTAAAGTATTTGTCATGATTATACAGATGATATCAAGTTGACATCAATGACAATAAAAACCAGTAACTGATTTAATGTCTTGCACCATCTTCAACTTAATATAGTCAATCATTTAATCAGTTACTTGTCATCAATTGGACATACACTATTATCTCATGATTTGATATCCAGGTATTCCTTTTCCCTTTCTTCTCTATTGAGAATTGGTTCTGATCATTTTCCTATATCTTTAAATGCTAACTTGATAAATTTTAAAAAGAACAAACCTTTTTGGTTTGAAAAAATGTGGACGGTCCACCCAAACTTGAAAGAAAGGATAGAAAACTAGTGGAACTATACCTTAGGGGGGGAGCCATGTATAAAACTGCTAAAAAATTGAACACCATTAAAAGGAAAATCAAAATATGGAACAAGGAGGTTTTTAGGGATATTTTCCAAATGAAAGGTAGAATCCAGGGTGATATAAAGGAAATCCAAAAAAATCCAGAATGAAGGCCTCTCCAAGGAAAGAAAATCTCCGAAAAACTTACTGCTAGTAGACTATCATTACATAATATCTAAGGAGGAATCCTTCTAGAGTTAAAGACCCAGAGCGCTATGGCTCAATGATGGGGATAAAAACACCAGATTATTTCATATGACTGCAATGAAACATAAAGTGATCAACATGATCTCTAGCCTGATATCTAATGATAAGACTATTAGGAAAGAAGAAGATATCATAATAGAGATGTACAACTATTTCTCTCATCTTTTATCTAAGGATGTCAATTTGAAATATTCTGACTAGGAAGAAATTAAATTATCTATCCCCTAGCTAGTAGATGCTACCAACAAAAAAAATTATTCAATCAATTCTTTCAGACAAGGAGATTAAGAGCGTGGTTTCTCCTTTGAAGGGGATAAATCCCTTGTCCCTGATGGTTTTCCCATGTTGTTCTTCCAACAATTTTTGGATATCCTAGGTAAAGATGTGTATGCAGCAGTTAAAGAGTTCTTTGTAACAAAAATCCTCCTCTAGGAACTCAATGCCACCTTTTTGGTTTTGGTCCCTAAAAATCCTGGAGCCAATTTGATGGATTCGTTTAGACCTATCAGCCTCTATAATTCCTTGTACAAGATTATATCTAAGGTTCTCACTTCCAGATTGTTTCCAATTCTTCTAAATACCATTTCCCCCAGCAGAATGGCTTTGTCCTTGGAAGACAAATTTTTTATTCCATTATTCTTGCTCATGATAAAATTCATTCTCTGGAAGCTGCAAAAAAATAAGGCTTCATGATGAAACTGGATTTATCAAAGGCTTATGACAGAGTTGATTGGAAATTCTTACAAAAAGTTCTTATATATTTTGGCTTTGATAATGGGGTAATCAAAATTATTATCCAATTTATCTCAATTGTTTCCTCCTTTGCTATTGTGAATGGTGGCTTGTCTCATTTTTTTTAGACCTTCTAGAGGCTTGAGACAAGGTGATCCTATCTCTCCAATCCTGTTTTCTATTCTTGTTGAATGCTTAGGAAGGTATATTTGTTAGAATAAATGAGAGGGGGGGTGAGTCAATGACCTTAATAATAATTCTAAAAATCCAACCAAAAACTTATCTCTCAAATATAATACCCTCTAGTTATCTTTTAGTCCATCAAGATGTATGCCATAAATAACTTTAACAAATATAACGTGATGAACTATAATTGATTGAATGTTTGAAGATGTTAAGTTGATGATCACCAAGACAGAGAAAGTTAATGCAAGGCATTAAATTAGTTAATGTATTGTATTGTCATTGATGTAAACTTGATATAATATGTATGGTCATGGACATATTTCTAAAGACGTCAACGAAAAAATGAATCAAGGGCTATGCTATCAATAATACAAATAAGGCAAGTATTCAAAAAGTGACTGTATACACCGATGGAGTGCACACCAATGGATAGAGTAAGAAAGAAAAGTCACATTGTTACCCGATGAACAAATGCACAACATTACCGACAAGCAAAGTCACAGTGTTGCCTGATAAGAAAAACATAGTGTAACCTGACGCACAAAATTACAGTGTTGCTCGAGGGATAGAGATCCCAAAGACAACTGACGTCAGACCAACGAAAAAGTCAATCATCACCGATGACTAATTGAATTATTGACCGATAGAACAAAGAGTTCAAAAATGAAAAAATGCTTAGCTGTCAAGAGCTAAAAATAGACTTAACTGATACTTATCATTGTTTTAATCGACAAGATAAAGCTGGAGATAAGTAAAGGATTTAAAGCTTCTTTGTCCAGTTGGAAAGAAGATCTCTATGAGATAAAAATGGAGTTTTTCATTAAATCTAATTGGCGAGAATTGTGGATCACACCAAGATCAAGAAAGTCAAGAAACAGTGAAATCATGTCTATATAAGAGATAAGCTTATTCATTATGAATGAGGGGAGTGAAAAGAGAATAGATGCTGAAGAGATTCTGAAGGAGAAGAAATTCTTCATTCATACCTGATCAATCAAGCTGAGGAAAGAGCTAAATTATGCAAACAATGATGAATAGTGATACATCATCATAGAGAAGAATAGTGTGGAGCAAAGGTATTGAATTGATAACATTGATCAGAAAGGTAATGCACTTACAATAGATCTGAAAATATGCAATTCTAGTTGTATATGTGAACAAATCAATTTACTATTTCAGTTTAACCATTGAAGCATCAATTCTCTTAACCAAGCAGGACTTAAAAGTCTTTTCTAATTGAGATACATCCCAAGAAGTATCAAAAATTTTGATCATACAAAGTAGCAATGGATATGCCCGATACCTATTGACAGGCCAAGTGAGTGTTTGATCAAGGATGGTAGCATTAGATTCCAGATACTAAGTGACAAACTATCTATTTAAATCCTCTAACAAGGTCACACCTAACAGTGTGCTTGTAACCTTTAATAGGGTTGGCTCTTAACTGAGCTCACTTCAGAAGTGTGAAAATTTGGGGTGCCGGTCCCAATGGTTTTTCCCTTAATAGGGTTTCCATGTTAAAAGTCCATGTGTCATGTGTCTATGAGTCATTACTTTACTATTTTGCATTTCACATAAGTAAATATGGATTGATTGGTATACTCTAGTTATTTACTATGTTTCAATAAATAAGAAGACTGCTTATCAGTTAACATACAGTAGAAGTTTTTACAAATCATTCCAACAAGTAGTAATTTGATATAAGTATTTCAAGACATTCATCTTATAGGATTGAAGATAAATAGAGGTATAATTTTGTGGTACTAAGTTTGAAGGGTTGATTTAAGGATTAATTTTTGAGGCCACTACCCCCCCTCTCAGTTATTACTAACAATTGGTATCAGAGCTTGTATTCTTAGAAAGGGAGTTTAACAGCTGAAGCTAAAGATCACAAGATGAACAGACGAGATGTGCCCAAGTTGAATAAAGACAACTTTTCTTCATGGAAAAGTAGGATAAGACTCCACTTATCAGGTATTGAAAATGATGTTACTCAATACTTAGATACTGAATATGTGTTTCCCACAAGAGCACTCATAGTTGAACAAATGAGAGAGAAGAATGAGAACAACTACATGATAATAGATCTTGCTTCCTCACTCTCTGATGCTGAATTTGAAGATGTCAAAGCATGCACGAATGCAAAGAAGATGTGGGATAAATTGAAGCCTGTACATGGTGGTGATAAAAATTTTCTGAGAGCCAAGGAAAAAAGCCCTAGAGGAAATTTTGATGATCTCAGAATGAAAGAAGGTGAAAAATCACACAGTACAACACAAGAATCAAAGAGGTAGTCAATGCTATCTGAGGAGTTGGAGGTGTACTAGATGAAGATACAATGGTAAGTAAAATTCTAAGAACCTTGCTGCCTACTTATGCTATTAGAGTATCTTCCATACAAGAAATGATAGTAGTAGAAAATAACAATGTTACTCTAGATAGTTTGATTGGAAGACTGATTTCATTTGAGATGAATAACTTTGATAATAGTGTCTTACCAAACATAGATTCTACATTCAAATATTCTTTGAGAATAAGTAAATCAATTCATAAACACACTATGAGAAAAGATAGTGATAGTGAAAGTGAAGAAGAAGATCTTGATGAAATTGAAGCACTTATGGCTAGAAGAATGCAGAGAGGAAAAGGTATATAAAAAGGTAAAATACCACTTGTATATTTTAATTGTAAAGAGATTGGACACTTTTCTGCAAGATGTCCTAACAAGAGAAAAGATGACAAAAGTAATGATAGGTCATTTGAAAATAAGTATTATTGAGGTGATAATCGATATTACAGAAGCAATCAACAATCAAAAAGAAGAGATACCCAAGACTACAAGGACACAGGAAAGAAGGCTAGTTACCTAGCTAAATGCAAAGATGAAGATACTGACACCGAATCTGATGAAGACATCAAGATGGTGTTTGTGGAAGTAAAAGATGATTTAGATGATGATGAAGAAAGGTATGTAGAAACTGCACTCATATCTAAAGTTATTAAAAATGATGGTTGGATCATAGATAGTGGTTGCACTCACCATATGATCAATGACAAACAAAATTTTGAGACTTTTGAATACTAAAATGGTGGTTCAGTAAGAATGGGTAATGATACACCTTGTCCAATTGAAGGTAAAGGAACTATAATGATGAATAACCTGATAAAATGTAAAAATACTTATTGGGTGAAAGGATTGAATTATAATTTATTGAGTGTTTCTCAGTTGAATAATTTAGGTCACAAAGTAGCATTTGAAAATAAGAAAGAAAAAATATTCAATAAATTAGGAAGTCTGATTGGTACCGGTGTGACGCAAGGGAGGAAGGAAAATGGTTCCTACGTCACACTCATAACCATCCAACTTGCAGATACAATGCGAAATAAACACAACACAGTGAGAGAGAGAAACATATAGATCTTTTATTATTAATTTATCAAACTCATTACATGCCTGGCTGTAAGGCCTTCTTGGTTATGGCCATATATAACAGAATGTATTACAAATGATCTTCTTACAATAGAGATCTCAGATCTTCAATATCTTAAAAATTTTCTTCTTGCTCTAAGACTTGCTACTAAAATAAGAACATACAAAAGAATATATACAAGAGTCCAACAGAGAATTTAGTGCTCAAATACAAAAGAGAGACCTAGATTTAGGTCCACACAGATCCCAAGATAGACCCTAAATAAATCCAGCCATGAAAATTAAATGAAGAAGTCAGCCAATAGCTCCAACTCCCAAATAAACCAACTCGACAAAGCATGGCTAAGAAATAGAGCACTCGGCCAAAGAAGGGCCAAGAAACAGAAAAAAACTAGCATGATCAAGCAACTCAGCAAGCATGCCAAGCAATAGAGAACAAAATGGAAATGAAAGTAAACATATTTTTGGTTGAGCGGGATTGCCAAGGACCCAAGATGGTCCTGCATCAGACACCTAGGGTTGAAAAGAAATGATCACCGAATCATGTATCAGGTCTAACCTAAAATGAATCCAACTTAGATTGAGAAATCCAAGATGAGTCCTCAATCGGTCTATTTTTTCACTTTACTAGATACTCCATGTATTCTTTTCCTCTTGTACTTCTGCCAACTCTCTATTCTAAGATCTTCTCAACTTCCTCTATCTATTTCTAAGGATAATCGATTGATATTGTTACTTCTTCATTAGGTTCATGATATTCATACAATTCTAAAATATTGAATATAGGTGATATATCCATGTCATCAGGTAATTCAACTTCATAAGCATTTCCACTGTGAAATCTTCTCAGTATTTTACAAGGGCCAAATTTCTTCATCTTTAGTTTCCCATATGTTCCAATAGGAAATCTTCCCTTGTTTAGATGAACCATCACAACATCATCAACTTCAAATGTCTTATGTCTTCTTGACCTGTCTACATCATCTTTGTATTTATGATTACTTTTCTCCATCTTTTGCTTCACATCCTCATGCAATGTCTTCATGAATTCTACAAATTCCTTTGCTTCAGCACTCCTTTTCTCTTCACCAACAATGTCTCTCAAATCTGATATGCCTCTAGGTTGTGTGCCATGAACAATCTCAAAATGTGTCTTTCTAGTACTTCTGTTTACTAAACTATTGTATGAAAAATCTGTTTGTGCCAATATCAAATCCTAATTGCTTGGTGTGTCTCCAACTAAACATCTCAACAACTTACCCAAACTTCTATTTACAACTTTTGTTTTTCCATCAGTCTATGGGTGAAATGTAGAACTAAATTTCAACTCAGTATCCAACTTCTTCCAAAGTGTTTTCCAAAAATAGCTTACAATCTTACTGTCTCTATCAGAGATGATACTTCTTGGTAATCCATGCAATATGACAATCTTCTTATAGAAAAGATCTTCTATATGTACTACATATGATGTTTTCTTACATGGTATGAAGTGTGTCATTTTAGAAAATCTATCCACAAGGACAAATATAGAATCATTACCTCTTGTTGTCCTCGAAAGTCCAAGAATAAAATCCATGCTGATATCACTCCAAGGTTTCTTAGGAATAGTAATAGGTGTATATAAACCAGTATTCTGACTTACTCCCTTTGTAACTTGACAGACTCCACAACTTCTTACAAATTTCTGAACATCCTTATATAACTGAGGCCAAAAATACCTCTCCTTGAGAAAACTCAATGTTTTATCGATGCCAAAGTGTCCAGCTAATCCAGTACTATGTTTCTCTTTTATCAAATTAGTTCTCATTGAACCTCTTGGTATGCACAATTGAATTCCTTTCAACAACATATCTTCCTTAATGAAATAATCTTCATACTTGATTGATTTGTATTAGGGTCTCTACACACTCTCCACTGCTCTGAAAAGTCAGGATCATTTTCATACAAATGCTTCATGTCATCAAAGCCAAGAACTTCAATTCTCATTTCATTCAACAAAGATCTTCTTCTACTTAGTGCATCATCAACTCTATTAGTTACTCCACTCTTATGCTTAATCACAAATATAAAACTCTGCAAATATTCAACCCATTTCATATGTCTCTGATTCAACTTATTCTAACTACCCAAATATTGTAAAGCCTTATGATCAGTATACAACACAAATTCATTTGGCATCAAGTAATGTCTCCATTTCTTCATAGCTTGCACAATAGCATAGAATTCTTGATCATGGACAAAATATTTTCTCTTTGCATCATTCAACTTTTCACTAAAGAAAGCAACGAGTTTACCTTCTTGAGTCAACATAGCTCCAATTGCACTTCCACTTGTATCACATTCAACTTGAAATACCTTATTGAAATTAGGTAAGGCTAGCACAGGTAATTTAGAAACTTTCAAATTTAAAGTTTCAAAACTCTTATCAGCTCCATGTGTCCATTTGAACTCTCTTTTGTCTCCTCTCATTGTCTCAGTCATAGCATTGCAAATAGAACTAAAATTTCTGATAAACTTTCTATAAAAACTTGCCAATCCATGAAATGATCTTACCACTATAACATTCTCAGGTGTAGGCCAATTCAATATAGCTTTGACCTTCTCTGGATCCATCTTCAAACCATCAGCTAAAATCAAAAATTGCAAATACACAAGCTCTTCTTTCATGCAGGAACATTTCTTCAGATTTATCAGCAACTTTTATTCTTTTAATCTCTAGAACACTTGTTTTATATGCATCATATGTTCTTCTCTGGTCTTACTGAATATCAGAATGTCATCCAAATATATAATCACACACTTATTCAATAATAACTTCAGAACTTCATTCATCAGCCTCATAAATGTACTGCATGCATTAGTTAAACCAATGGGCATAACCAACCACTCATACAAACCTTCCTTTGTCTTGAAAGAAGTATTCCATTCATCTCCTTCTCTGATTCTGATCTGATGATATCCACTTTTCAAATCAATTTTGGTGAAATACTTTTCTCCACTCAAACAATCCATTATGTCATCCATTCTTGGTATAGGAAACCTATACTTCACTGTAATATTGTTGATTTCTCTGGAATCAGTGCACATTCTCCATTCTCCATTCTTCTTAGGTGCCAATACAACTGGTACTGCACAAGGACTCAAAATTTCTCAGATCAAACCTTTGTTCAAAAATTCATGAACTTGTCAGTTAAGCTCTTCATTTTCAGTAGGTGTTAACCTATGTGGTGCTTTACTTGGTAAACTAGCTCCCAGAATTAGATCCATACAATGAATGATATCTCTGATTGGTGGTAAACCATCAGGTACATTATCTGAAATGATTTCTTTATATTCAGTCAACAACTTCTCAAATTTTTTAGGTTTGACATCTTCTGTATTCTTACTTGGTTTGTTATGAATCAAAGCATAACAAATATCATTTCTTTTCAAATTTTTAACAAACTGTCTACCTTCCATCAGACAAACTTTCATAGATGTACATAATTCATCAACAGATTCTTCAATCAAAGGTAACAAAATTTCTTTCTTACCATCAACCCAAATAGAATATCTATTCAACCTTCCATCATGTATACCATGTCTATCATATTTCCAAGGTCTACCCAACAAAATACGACAAGAATCCATCAGCATGATATCACAAAACACCTTATCATAGCATTTTCCAATTTTCAGATTCACAAAACATTGTTCACTCACCATTAATGTATGCTCATCCTTGATCCATGAGATCTGATAGGGGTTTGGATGTTTCATCCTCTCCAACTATAAATTTGCAACCATTTCCTCAGATGCCAGATTCTTTGAGCTTCCACTGTCAACAATGACCTTCCAAACTTTGTCTACAACTCTACATCTGGTCTTGAACAAAATTTTCCTGATTGGATCTTGCTTATCTTTCTCACTCCATAGTATCCTTTGAATCATGAAGTTACTTTCAGGTTCATTGGATGGTTCCTCTTGCACTAATGCATTTCTTCTATTGCTACCACCTTTCTTGCTTGCATGTGTACATTCAAAGGATTTATGTCCTTCTTCACCATAGTTGTAACAAGTTACTTGGAAACCTCTTCTGCTATATCCACCTCTAGAATAATTGCCTCTTCCTTAATATGAATTTCCACCTTTCCATTCAGTCTTTGCTTTGTCTTGAGATGTGTCTGAATTTGACTTGTCTGGTTTAGATCTACTATTCTCACCATGAGATCTACCTCTTACTCTAGGGAATCAACCACCTCTACCTCTTTGTCTTTGTTCATATCTTCTGTTCAGCTTCTCTTTAGTTTTTAGGGAAAATTGATATGCCTCTTCAATACCTTCCATTTTGATCAAACTCATCTCATATTGTATGGAACTTATCAAACCATTCATATATCTTTCTATTCTTTCCACTTCTTCTTCTACATGTCCAGATCTGATGTCCAATCTATAGAATTCCTCAGTATATTCTTTTACTGACTTGTCCTTCTGATTCAAACTTTGCATTCTCTGAACTAGGTTAATCTGATAATCACAAGGGAGAAAATTGACTTTCAATTTTTTCACCATCTTATCCCATACCTTGATTTTGTCTTTTCCTTTCTTCTTTCAGCTTAAGGATGCCTAACCTTTCAGCTTTGTGCTTGCAATCTTCACCTTCTTATCCTTTGCAACATTCTCATATTTGAAATATTTTTCCATCTCATTGATGTAGTCAATCAATTCATCAGAATCCAATTTTCCACTATACTCAGGAGGATTGAACTGAGGTGTGGATTTCAAACTTGTCAAGGCTCTCTGAAATCTTTCTTCTTCCTGGTCCATAATAGGTGCAGGTGCAGCTTCACCTTGAACCTCTTCAAACTCATCATCACTGACATTTTCAAGATGTCTTCCTCTACACTGGGCTATCTCAACAACTTCCAATCTTGCAGCCATTTGTCTAAGCATATCAACTAGACCTTGACCAACATTTCCTCTCCCACGAACCATGTTGAAACTCTCTACAATTGTAGGTCAAATCACAACCTTCCACCTTACAAAAAATATCTTTAGAATTTACAAGAAGGAACCACAGATCTCAACTTGCTTTGATACCACCTGACACAAGGGAGGAAGGAAAATGGGGCCTAGGGCACACCCATAACCATCCAACTTGCAGATACAATGTGGAATAAAAACAACAACACAGTGAGAGAGAGAAACACAAAGATATTTTATTATTAATTGATCAAACTCATTACATGCCAGGCTGTAAGGCCTTCCTAGTTACATCCATATACAACAAAATATATTACAAATGATCTTCTTACAATAGAGATCTCAGATCTTCAATATATTAACATTTTTCTTCTTTCTCTAAGACTTGCTATAAAACTAAGAACATACAAAAGAATATATACAAGAGTCCAACATAGAAGTCGTTGCTAAAATACAAAGGAGAGACCCAAATTTAGGTCCACATGGATCCCAAGATTGATCCCAAATAAATCTAGCCATGAAAAATTAAATGAAGTCGTTCAACAACTCCAACTCCCAAATAAACCAAATCAGCAAAGCATGGCCGAGCAACAAAGCACTTGGCCAAAGAAGGGTCGAGAAATAGAAAAAAAACCAGCATGACCAAGCAACTCGGCAAGCATGCTGAGAAACAGAAGCCGAGTGATAGAGAACAAACTAAAAATGAAAGTAAACATATTTTTGGTTGAGCAGGATTGCCCAGGACCCAAGATGCTGCTGCATCATGATGATCAGACAAAAGGTAACTTATTCTATCTAAATGATACTGACACCACTTTCTTACTGGCTAGAAAAAAAGACATATGTTTGTGGCACAAAAGATTGTGTCATGTAAATTTTAACAACATGATAAAGATAAGAAGAAAGAGAAATTTAAGAGGCTTACAAACAATGATTAAGCCTGACAATATCA
The DNA here is from genome assembly GCA_018584345.1 of Thuja plicata. Taxonomy (NCBI): domain Eukaryota; kingdom Viridiplantae; phylum Streptophyta; class Pinopsida; order Cupressales; family Cupressaceae; genus Thuja; species Thuja plicata. The sequence continues at coordinate 4,637,034 of MU223089.1, forward strand.
TGTGCAAAAATTGTCAAAAAGGTAAGATGAAAAAGTCTAGTTTCAAAAGAAAATTCCATACATATGATGCCATTCTAGAATTAGTCCATACTGATCTATGTGGACCCATGAGGAAAATAGTTACTATGGTGATAGATATTTTATTCTCTTTGTTGATGATTACTCTAGAATGATGATAGTAATGTTTCTAAAAGATAAATCTAAAGCATTCAAGATGTTTAAATGGTACAAAGAAATGGTAGAAAAAAAAGGTGGGAAGGAATTGAAATGCTTAAGATCAGATAGAGGAGGGGAATTTATTTCAAATGAATTCACTAACTTTTGTAATGAGCATGGAATCAAAAGACAGGTCTCTGCACCGAGGACACCACAACAAAATAGAATTGTTGAAAGAAGGAACAGATTCATTGTTGATTGTGCAAGGGCACTGGTGCTAGAGAAAGACATCACCCAAATCTTCTAGAGGGAAGCTATCAGTACTGTTGTTTACACATTGAATAGACTACAATTAATGAAAGTCACCAAGAAGATGCCCTATGAGCTATGGTATGGTTACACACCCAATGTAAGTTACTTCAAGATCTTTGGTAGTCAATTTTATATCTTAAAAGATGATAGAAATGGAAATCTTGACTCCAAAAGTGATGAAAGAATATTTCTAGGGTATTCCACCAAGAGCAAGGCTTATAAATGTCTCAATAAAGCCTCTAAAAAAACTATTGAAAGTGAAAATGTAAAGATAGATGAATTTGCAGAGAAGAATGAAAAGAAAAGCACTAAAGAGATAGAGGAATACAATAGGTTAATTTACAATAACTAACTTGACACTCTACCTTAGAAACAATGTATAGCTCCCAAACGATAGAACATTGCACTTGAGCATCAGGCTGCAAATACCAAAAATTAGGATATTCCTCAAGATTATGTACCAAGCGATGGAGATCAGAATGAAGGACACAATGATGATCAAGATTATAGACAAAGAACTAAACTTGTGCTTGCCAGATATTTCAGAAGGAACCTGCTAGTGAACAAATTGGACGGGGTATGGTTAGCAAAGATGATTAGAGTCCTTGACTACCCAATTGTTGTACACCATAGTTGAAAGGAGAATTCTCAGCAGAGAATTAGTCCAATCTCTAGATTTTGTATAGGTATAGCTCCATGTGTTTAATTTGCAATGAATGTGTTCTAACACTGATTGGGCCTATGCTCTTAATCTAAAAGAAGAAGAGGCAAATGAGTGAACTTCTGTCAACAAAGGAAATCCACTGAGATTCAATGCAGGGTTCAAACTTCAAACTTCTATTCCTATTCATAAACAAGAATCTAGCATACAATCACGACCACAACTGCAAGCTAGCTTCCGAGCTTAATCTACCACTAAAGTTACCTAAACTCCTATAGAAGAATCCAAAGCATCACCATGATCGCAATCATGCTTCTTATTTCAATTATTTAACATTAACATCTACTTCTACAAATGTAGAATTCAATTCTGTGTTGGACCAATTGCCGAGAATCACTCTCAAATGATTTCAATACTTCTCTACACTCAACGACCATTTTTGTTTCAAGAAATACTTCTACAACTAGTGAGGCAAAGAACCATTCAGCATGAGAAAGAAAAATACATTTAAACTAAAGTGAGCGACATTCAGGGAAACAAATACTTTGATTCTCACTCATACAAATACAAACTCAGTTGTAGGGGGAAGCAATATGCAAATCACAAAAATGTTGATCCTTTTCATTCATTTCAATTTTAATATTTATAGTTCAATACAATTTTAGAAGAAGACGACTCATCTTCTTTGGTAAAGAAGTTACAGTAATAGAATAGGAGGGAAAAAGCTCTACAAACTTAGTTTTTGACAAATGCCATTATAATATGAAAGAAAGACAAAATAGGAGAGACAGAAGAGGAATTTTTTGGAATGCTCAAGTTGCTAGATATTTAGCTTCTTTGGCTTGAGGAAACACCTTTGCATATGGTTTGATGGCTACCATGATCTTGTCAAAATCTTCAATATTCAGCACATGTTTCTGTGTAGTCAACCGTAATTGTTCATCACAAATCTCTCTGATGGCCGAAGGCAACGACTCAAATTCTAAGTAAATAGCAGAGAGTGCGGCATTGAGTGCGTTTAGCTTCTAGATATCATTTGTTTGGTAAGTACTTGGGGTGATGACTGAATCAATATATGCATGCATGAAATTAACCATGTGTTCGATCTCTGGTTGTTTACCATCAACACCAATCTGAGAATCACACTAGAGAGCGCTTAAGTGCTTTTCAATTTTCTTCATTTCTTCCCTCATGAGCTTGAAAATATTCTTGAGGCCTTTGAGAGTGGTTGTAGTAGCCTCATTCTTGTATCCCACCTCGAAGATCTACTTCTATATTGGTTCCCCTTCTGTGGGAAGAATTCCCATGGCTAGTGTAGTACTTGGTTTCAACTCTGCAATCCCATCGAGATGTTCAGTGTAGTTTCTAAAAGCTTCCTTCTCTATTTTAATAACTATCTGATCTAATAACAAACTATTCAGTAATTTATCAAAATTGAGGTAACTACTTCCTAGCTTCTCAACAGCTAGTTTCCCTCTAGTTTTCAAATCTACTATCCAATCTTTGCTGATTTGAGCCATGTGTTTTTTCTCCTTCAACTGAATAAGTAGGGCATTAATATCCATAGTTTTAGGGTCAAGTACCTTTGTATTTATAGGAACTTGTGAAGGCTAGTGAGATACAGAGTCTAGAAAGCCTCAGATGATAGTTGAGATCTCAATTACTGTGATCTTCAACTTTACCTTGTCTAGCTTTAAGTGATCTAGCTCCTCACTGATCAATTGATTAGATTTCTCCCAGAGCCTCTTCTTCATGTTGTGCTTGGAAGGCCCCATGTTGATCCTGCTCACAGTGAATTCATCTACTCCTATCTAGTTAACATCCTCATATACATTAGCTTTGGCTACCTCCAACACCAGTTTCCCTGTTGCATTGTTAGTTTCCACAAAGGCCAACATCATGGGCTCTTTGGCCTTCTTTTGTGGTGGTGCCTTTGTTAAATTCTCTTCCAAGTCTTGTGAAACAGAGCTATCTTCTATTCTCTTCCTCTTCTTTTCTATTATCTGCTCAATCCAGGAAGGTGCGGGAAGAACAAAGGAAGATATTTTGAGCAAGTCTTCAGGGAAGAGATTCCTCATGACAGGCGGGGTCCTGTGCTTCTTCTTTGCAAAACTTAGTTTGGAAATGTTGTGATTGCTGAAACGCAATCTACCCAAGAAACACCTGCATGCAAAACAACTGCTACGAGAATGAAGAAGACAGAAAGAGAGAAAGAGCTAAGGCGGCCGATAGGCCAGAGACTGCAAATGCATGTTGACAGAAATGATTTCTATATTATCAACAATGAAATGATTTACAACT
>MU223089.1:4642707-4657424 GCA_018584345.1 Thuja plicata
AATCCTTATAAAGGATGTCGAAACCCTAAACGGGCAACTGCTAGGAAATAGAAACTTTCCTAAAACTAAAGAACCTGCCTAAGTGAAACTTAAGCACAAAAGAGCAATTGCTAAATTACTCTAACAGGAAATGTCAGTACTAATAGAAGAAATTAAAACATTTTTTTTACCTTCACTTCCTCCAGCGCTGAGTGCTAAGGATGAATCTTTTCCTTGTTCCTTGTCTGTTGGGTTAATCAGAGTCACCAGAGCTATTTGATCCAAGATATAAACATCAGGCCCTTCATCTTTATCCTTCTCCTCCCCTACAATGGTGAGAATGTTTGCTACTGCTCTAGCTCCACATGCAGGCTGAATAATTGATTGCTTCTTAGGTGGATCACCATCTCCTCTAGTCAAATGAGGAAGTCCAAGCGATGTGGTAGTTGTGACTGAAGCAAAGGCTAACCTTGTTGAAACTGCATGGGTCTAAACTGGAAGTGTCTTAGCTGGAGTATTTGAAATTTTCTTGATAGCTTTCTTTGCTTCTACCCATGCCTTAGTTCTCTTCATGATCTGATGCATGAGGGCATCGAGATCAGGAATATTTTTTCCAGTATAAGGTTCTGAACTAATGGTTACATCTCTTGTCTGAGCATCATACTTTCTTGGCCTCATATGGCTTCCATCTTCTTCTATTCCATCAACATTGATGAGAACATTGAATTCTTTGATCTGACCAATGGTCAGGTGAGACTAGTAATGATCTATATCTTCCTTTTCATCAGCATAGTTAGCCCAATAATCTTCTATATTAGGTACATGGCTATGAGCAGAGCCTAGCTTTAGATGATCTCAAACAAAATTGGTAGAGTCATGGAAAACTTTGATTACACCATACTTCTGAAAATGGTATTTGGCTTCCACAGCCTTAATCACATTCTTGGCATGTGAACTCGATGTGCAAGAATATGCTCCTACCTTCAAGGGGAAGGGAATCACAACCTTATGCAAGCTGGAATAGAGTATGTTCACTTCTATCACTTGGTGACACAACTCGATCATCACCAGCTTATCATCAATGTACCTTGGCAGTTTGGTTGGAGCGTCGCGAAATCCACCTATCCTAAAGTAGGAGAAGGTGGGGAACTAGATTTAATATGCTCCATATGTTTTTATGACTGCGAAGGCTTCAGGGAAAAATCTCCTTTCTGGGAACCCTTGAAGTTCCCTGCATAGCCTCATTGTGTATGCATTGTTCACCTCCATGAAATAGGCATAGCTCTAGTTCACTGGGAGGTAGGGGTAGAACTCATATATCTTGGTAGAGTCCTCAAATTCTTCTATTCTTGGCAATCCTGACCAACTTTGGGTAGTTGCAAGGGTGTAGATGAGATAAGATGCCATTCTGAAAACATTGGTACTCTTGGTGTATGTGAGTTCCCATCTTAGCTTTACTGCCATCATCTCAGCCCAATCACAAAAACTATCATCTGCAGACATTGATTGGATGAGGAAGAAATCATGCTCTAAAAACTCAAGAGCTTCGTCTCTTCCCTTCAACCTCTAGAGTAGGACACAAATATCTACTATCTATCTTTTCAAGTTAGTGTTGTATAAGGTCTTCAGTAACTTAGACTTAGCACTTCTTGTTGTCTGGAACCAATCTGATGAGATCACACCTCTCCATTTGGCTTTCTTCTCATTAAAACATGAGGTAGACAAAGAAAAATCAATGGTGTTATACACTTCTCTCTATGGGATATTAAAGCATCACTCCATAGTATCCCTATTGACCTCCAAAAACACTTGGTCATTGGGCATCTTGATCTGCTGGCTATCAATGTCGTATTTAGCAATGCACTCTTTGATGAGTTCAGGAGCTTGCGCTGCGACAGGAAAACCAACCGCTTCAACCAATCTGCTATCCATTAGCTTCTGTGTGACTGGGTGTATTCATTCTTTCTGTAACCTAAAAATCAGATCATGCAAATTGTAATGTGGTAAACGAGTGTCACTGATATCTTTCCACTCACAATCTAGACCATTCAAATGTTCAAAGCCCAAATACCTTTGTGCCATTTCACTAGATATTTATAGACATATCAACAAACATTTGGCTATAGAAGAGACTATATACTTGGCAATCAGAAAATAGCCATTAACAAAAGAATTCAATATGCAATAGATTAAATCGTGTGAATGTTTTTTACCATTTCAGGATCGCAATGCATTTCCCCACACTTAATATTAACAATATGCCATGCTTCTTTGAAAATCAGTTCATTAATGGCGCCAATAGTTAGGTGAATTAATGGCTCTTTAAAAATAGCTTTATCATTTCACCTAAAGAATGTGCTCAAAGGGAACGCACTTGTTTTACTTCTTTTCTACCTAGTTATAAGGTTCGCCGGGGATCTTACCTTGTAAGTGCGAAACCTGAACAGTCCCATCTGATTTCATCATTTCCCGCTCAAGGATTAGCAAAGGTCTTGAGACCACATCATCATGTTGCACGTGTCTAATTCACCTTATGACTCCCTAATCAAGTGATTTTATCAATTACATCTTCACTCTACATCAGAAATTATGCTCTGAGGAAATCGCACCAAGTCACTGCGAATCTCAGAGAAGCGCACTTGAAAAGGTAAAAACGCGCCCTTCGTAATGCTTGATGAAATTTAGTTCTGAAGGTTTTGAGTCTTCAAAAAACCTCTTATAAGCAATTTTACACCTTTACATAATCATTTCATCTCCAAATTGATGACTTCCTCACATGCTCAGGAAATGCACCTGAAAGGTGCGATTTCCATGTTGGGGTAGCCAGAAAGGTAAAAACCCGCATAGAGATTTTGCATGACTTACGGTTCTAAATTCAATCCTGATTTCACCCAAGGTGTTCTTAAAAGATGAAGACATCCATATACTTAAACATGACAATACATTGTGAATACTTTCTTCAGGAATCTCACCAAGGTGGTGCAATTCTCGGCCTGGAGCACCTACAGAGGAAAAAACCCGTGAGCTTTCAGGACTTGTCCAAATGATTCTCTAAGGCTCCTAATTGCTTCGGTGCAGTTCTTGGGCTTTCATTTGCCTCTTGACTGGATGAAATTATGGATGGGAGATTGAAAATAGTGATTTTCAAAAAACTCACCCAAAGGGTGGGAATCCTGGCTATGAGCATGAAAAATATCATAATTAAGTAACATAGGACTTGGTCACTTATTGAGCCAATCCTATAACGCAATTCAACCATCCCAATCCACAGAGAACTCTTGACTCAACATCTAAATGCAAAGGTTAGGAAAATGACACTCTACAATTAATTTCCCACAATACTATAGACTCAATAAGCAACAATGGTTTTCCAAAGCCCAAAAGACTCGATCTAACTTATAGCTGAGGCTTCAGCGATGACTCTTTTTTGGCATTAGGCTCAGTTTTAAATAAGGCTCAAAATTGGGACAATAGATGGCTCTAATTGGGGATGAGGCATGAAAGCATACCGAAGCCATGAACTACAGAATCTCTGGTTAAAGAATCTCGGCACAAAACTACTACTCTAATCCTAGACTACAACACACCAAAATAGGAAAGCAGGCAAGGAAAGAACCAGAAAAGGAAACACACGATAGGGAAAGAAACTAACTAATGTGATACAAATCAAGTAAACTTGCTTACTTAAAATTTGATATATCTTTAAGTCCTTCCCATTATAGGAAAATGGGAAATCTCACCTTCAACATTGGCAAGTTTGAAAGAATTTGGCCCGTGCACTTCTGCAGTCTTAGAAAGCCCCTTGCATAGAGACTCAAACTTTGAATGCATGCCTTTAGGTTCTTTTCTCCTATCCCATAGCAACATCAGGTCACCTTCCATGAATTTCCTTGGTCTATCTTTTTTTATCAAAGATTGTCTTCACTCGCATCTGATGTTGAGTGATGTGATCAACTAACTCTCCTCTTTCTTCCTCTAGCTTAGTCAGGCACATAATTATCTTCTCGAGTCCATCTTGGAATACATAATCTTCAATTACCATTCTGATTTTGTAGGTAGACAACTATAGAGGAAGAGGAAATCTCACCTCCATTCCATAAAAAATTTCATGAGAAAATATTCCAATGGCTCTTTTTGGGGTCACTATGTCTGCCCAGAGTGCTTCATATAGTTTCTTATGCCAATTTCTATGATTATCATCCACTAACTTCTTCATTATCTGGATCAGGTTCTTGTTACTAGATTCTGCCTGACCGTTGCCTTGTAGATAATAATCTAAGGAGTGGCTTAGTTGGATCCCATATTTATAACAGAAATTCATGATCTCAACTGAGGAAAAATATGCTGCATTATCATCAATTATCTTAACAGGCACACCAAATCTTACCAATATGTTCTCTTTCAATAATTCACAGACCACCTCTGAGGTTGTCTTCTTGGTTGCCTTAGCCTCCACCCACTTGGTGAAGTAATCCATTGTAGTGATCACATATATATGTCCTACACTAGAGTTAGGATTAATTGGCCCTATAAAATCAATTCCCCATTGCTGGAAAGGACCATCAATAACCACTGGCTTCAGGGGTAATGCTGCTAGCTATGGTTTGCATGCAATCATCTTACACTTTTCACACTTGGATACCCAGAGGTAAGCATCTTTAAACATCCCAGGCCAGTAGTAACATTGTCTTAAGATTTTGAAAGTGGTGATAGATGAGGAAAAGTGCCCGCCACAAGCTTCATCATGAAATGTTCTCAGCAATTCCTCCTATGTTGGTTTGTCTACACATCTCATAAAAGTACCATCAATAGATTTCTTGTACAAAATATCTTCTAAGATGACATATTTATTAGCTTTGAGCTTTGGGTTTCTTCTTTTCTTTGGATTCATCCCTTCTGGACACTGACCATATGTTAGCCAATAGGCTATATCAGAGAACCAAGGGTCTTGCATTCTTGTCATCAACACCAGAGGAACTTCTTCCACTACTGTTTCACTTTCAGGTTTATTCTCAGCCATGAATCTACATAGGCCTTTACCCCTGACTAGATTAGTAGGCTTTATTTCAATATCATACTCCTAAGCTTTAGTGACCCATGCACCTCTATTATTACATCCTATATCCTTCTGAGTGAGAACACTCTTTACCGCAGTCTCTGGGAAAAAAATAGTAGCATGAGAGTTTAGAATATAAAACCTGAATTTCTCAATGCTTTGACCACTGCGAAGGCATGCTTTTCAACCTGTGAATACTTAAGTTTATGGTTGTTTAAGGGAACACTCATAAAAGCTATGGGTGCTTGGACCTTTTCTTCATTTTCCTACAACAATATTATAGACATAGGGTGTTCTGACGCGTAACAATAAATCATAAAATATTTATCAAAGTCTGGATGTGTCATAACAGGGGCTTGATTAATCTCTCATTTTATGTCACCAAATGCATTTTACTCGGCATCATTCCATTTGAACACTTTATTTCCTTTCATCATATCTACTATATGCTTTGTGATTTCAGAAAAATCGGGGACAAACCTTCTTAAAAAGTTTACCTAGCCGAAGAAAGATTTTATACCAGTTTTGCTTGATGGCAGGGTGAGCTATTGAATTGCACGGACACACTCTGGGTCAATCTTGATTCCTTCTTGTGATACTATGTGACCTAGAAGCTTGCCTTCTGTTACACAGAAAACTGATTTCTTAGGATTTAAGGAAATCCCATGCTCTCTACATCGTTGAAGAATTTTTTCTAGATCTTTCAGGTGATTTTCCCTCCTCTTTGAATATACAGTTAGATCATCAAGGTAAACTACAATAATCTTGTTCTTTAAATCACCAAATGAAAGATCCACCACCCTCTGAATTGTAGCTCTGATGTTAATAAGCCCAAAAGGCATCCTATTATAAGCGAACGTACCCCATAGAGTGGTGAACACCATTTTGTGTTGGTCTTCTTCCTTGACTTCAATCTAGTTACATCCTAAGAAATCATCCATTATGGACATCATCTCTGATCCTACAACTACCTATAGGATATGGTCCATGTTTGGTAGAGCATAATCATCTTTCAGGGATGCCTGATTCAGATTCTTGAAATCCACACAAATTCTGATTTCACCATTCTTTTTGTGCATAGGTACTATGTTAGATACCCATGTAGAATGATGTATAGGATAGATAATTCTCACCTGCAACATCTTATCAACCTCCTTAAAGATGGAATCAGATACTTTGGGGTTATAATTCCTCTATTTCTTCCTAAAGGGTATAATGTCAGGCATGAGAGGTGTACGGTGTTTCAATTTTCCACCCATGAAGTTCTTTAAGTCTTCATAACACCATGTAAAGACATCATGATAAGAAGAGAGTAGAAAATGAATCTTCATTTTTCAACCTTTGTGCAACATTTTCCAATGTTGATGTTCTTGGGCTTTTGTTCACTCCCAATATTCAGGCTTTCATACTCACCTCAAGTGATACCTCTATCTTCCCTCTTCTTTCTGATATACTCGTCATTTCTAGTACAGATATTCTCTAATGGAATTAGATGTGAGGGGATTCTATTACCTTTTAGTTGTATCTCTCCTTGAAAAATCTCCTTCTTCGAGTCTAGAGATACCTCTGAGCAGCTGAGCAGGGGAATTCACTTCCTTTGAAATACTACTCAGAAAACATCTCTGAGCTTTCCAGGAATAGGCAAAGTTTGTCATCATCATCGAACACTTGCCAAGATTTTACATTGTCAGGTATGCTAGGGTGGTACACCAATTCCTTGCAAAACTAAACAATATCAAAAGATGTTTTCTCCTTAGGAACACTTACCTCAAGAGATGTGGGCTTCTCTTTCCCTGGTGGCTTTGAAAAATTAGGTTTGAATGTATTTCCCTATTGTAAGATCTCAGGAATCTTAGTCATCTAACTTCTGGTTGTCACTAATACAGACTCATCCATGGTAGAAATACAACCTTTGTCCTCCGTATTGGATTCATACTCCATGTAAAGGTTTGTAGAATTATCATGGTTTTCCAGTTCTGTGGCTTCAAATAGATCTTCATTATTTAACTCATTTGTAGTAGTGAGCTGCCTAAATATTTGCATATCTAGCCATGACTCACCATCATGATCTATTGTGAGATGGAAGATACATGTATTCTACCTCCTAGGAGGCCCTTCAATAGCCAACCTCTATTGTGCAGGTGGTAGAGATAACTGCCTGCCATCATGTATCTTTTGAGGTATAACTTGGTAGGGCTACTACATACCTCCTGCCTTGGGTAACTTCCTTTTGATCGCTATCATGTCATTTTCAAAGCGTTGAAGCATGTCTTCTATATTATTTCTAGAGGTAACATTACTACTAGTACCAGCTCTTGTCTGTACTTCCTTTCTCCATTTCCCTACAGAAATTAGATCATCTTCTATTCTATATCCAATCTATGAGAAACATCAAGATCAGCCGTATGGGCTCTTCTTAGATTAAAATTGATATCAGGCAGCATGGCTCCTAGGAAGAAACATGTCAGGTTATCTATAGTAGGTTTGTTAGCAGTTGGGATTCTATGAACCATCTTGTTAAATTTGGCCACAAAATCTCTCATAGGGGTTGATGGCTCTTTCTTGATTTGAGTCAACTGAGAAAGTAATACATGTTGATCCTCTGAAGGTTTCAATCTATTCTCAAATGCAAGACTCATGTCATCCCAATTCGTGATGGAGCTAGCTGCAAGATGATGAAACCATTCTACTACTCCACCCACCAGTGATTCAACAAATAGTCTAACTACCACATCATCATGTTGAATAGCTAGAACTCCCATAGCAGTGAAAAATGCTACAACGTGTTCATCGGGAGTAACTGAACCATCTGCTGAAAACTTTGGCAAAGACTTCCTTGACCCTGTTGGAAGAGGATTATGATGTTGCAGGGCCAAAGGACCAATGACACTGCCCCAAGGTATAGCCATTCTATTAGGTAAAACAAAAGGAACTAATCTGAAAGTGGGGGCAGTATGGATATTTATATCGTGTAAGGTTAGCCTGCTCAAAGTATTAGATGTAGTATCTCCTTGATTCTTAGGAGGAGAGGATGGCCAACTTTTAATTCTTCTAATGGAACTTTGGATAGAAAAACTATTATCAGCTAGAGAATTATAAAAAGGATCAATCTTACATTTCTCCCTTGGACTTCTGGTGTATCTTTTGTAATCTAGGTTTATGAAATTATCTTCCTAGATACACTCAATTCCTTCCTTGTGGTACTTGAGATTTCCTCTATCTTTGGAATTGTCCTTGCAACATAGCGGCCAACTCTTCAACTAGTTCTTCTTCTCTTTCTAGAACTATACTAGCTCTTCTGTAGTCCACTGCACTTCTTCTCATTCTCCAAGCAAGAGTGTTTAATTCACTAATTATGCCTTCTTGTTCATCTTGGAATCCAAGGTTGGGCTACAGCACAGGAGTTATATTCTCATGAGGTAGGACCATTTTTCCTCATGGAAGGTAAAGTGGCTAACTGTGACTATTGGTATTCTAATCTGGAATCTCAATCATCACCAAGACAATGTGATTAGGAAAAATTGCAATTCATCCATTTTATGATTTGTATAATGGGGTTCTTTTTGTAACGGAGTCGCCAATTGCTTAGGAAGTAATAAAATATATATACAAGAAACCAGATATTAATTATGAAGCTCCCTAGCAAAGTCACCAAAAATTTGTTAGCTAACAGATTGGATGGGGTATGGTTAGCAAAGTTGATTAGAGTCCTTGACTTCCCAATTGTTGTACACCACAGTTGAAAGGAGAATTCTCAGTAGAGAATTATTCCAATCTCTAGATTTTGTACAGGTATAGCTCCCTATGTTTGATTTGCAATGAATGTGTTCTAACTCTGATAGGGGGTATTCTCTTAACCTAAGAGCAGAAGAGGAAAATGAGTGAGCTTCTTTCAACACAGGAAATCTACCGAGATTCAATGCAGGGCTCAAACTTCTAACTTCTACTCCTATTCATAAATGAGAATCTAGCATGAAAATCACAACGGCAACTGCAAGCCAGCTTCCAAGCTTAATCTAAAACTACAGTTACCTCTACTCCTAGAGAAGAATCCAAAGCATCACCATGACTGCAATCATGCTTCTTATTCTAACTATTTAACATTAACATCTACTTCTACAGATGCAAAATGAAATTTAGTGTTGGACCAATCACAGAGAATTGCTCTCAGACGATTTCAATACTTCTCTACACTCATTGACCATTTTTGTTTCAAGAAATACTTCTACAACTAGTGAGGCAAAGAGCCATTTAGCATGAGAAATCAAAAGACATTTAAACTAAAGTGAGTGACATTTAGGGAAGCAAATACTTCTATTCTCACTCATACAGACTCAGCTTTAGTGGGAAGCAATATGCAAATCACAAAAATGCCGATCCTTTTCATTCATTTCAATTTGAATATTTATAGTTCAATACAATTTTAGAAGAAGATGACTCATCTTCTTTGGTAAAGCAGTTACAATGATAGAATAGGAGGGAAAAACCTCTATAGACTTAGTTTTTGACAAATGTCATTACAATATGGGAGAAAGACAAAATAGGAGAGACAGAAGAGGCATTTTCTGGAATGCTCAAGTTGTTGGTTGTTCAGCTTCTTTGGCTTGAGGAAACACCTTTACATATGCTTTGATGGCTGCCATGATCTTGTCGAAATCTTTAATCTTTAGCACATATTGTTGTGTAGTCAATCGCTATTGTTCATCGCAAATCTCTCTGATGGCCGAAGGCAATGAATCAACTTATAAGTAAATAATAGAGAGTGTGACATCGAGTGCACTTAGCTTCTACATATCAGCCATTTGGTAAGTACCTAGGGTGATGACAGAATCAATATATGCATGCATGAAATTAACCATGTGTTCGATATTTGGTTGTTTACCATCGGCACGAATCTAAGAATCACACTAGAGAGTGCTTAAGTTATTTTCAATTTTCTTCATGTCTTCCCTCATGAGCTTGACAGTATTCTTGAGGCCTTTGAGAGTGGCTATAGTAGCCTCATTCTTGTATCCCACCTCGAAGATCCACTTCTATATTGGTTCCCCTTCTGTGGGTAGAATGCCCATAACTACTGTTGTACTTGGTTTCAACTCTGCAATCTCATTGAGACATTCAATGTAGTTTCTACAAGCTTCCTTATCCATTTCAATAACTATCTGATCTAATAACAGACTATTGAGTAATTTATCAAAATTGAGGTAACTGCTTGCTAGCTTCTCAACAGCTAGTTTCCCTCTAGTCTTCAAATTAGCTACACAATCTCTGCTGATTTGTGCCATGTGTTTGTTCTCCTTCAACTAAATAAGTAGGTCATTGCTATCCATAGTTGTAGGGTCAAGTACCTCTCTATTTGTAGGAACTTGTGAAGGCTGGTGAGATACAGAGTCTAGAAAGCCTTAGATGATAGTTGAGAGCTCAATTATTGTGCTCTTCAAATTTTCCTTGTCTAGCTTTAAGTAATCCAGCTCCTCGTTGATTAGTTGATTAGAGGTCTCCCAGAGCCTCTTCTTCATGTCATGCTTGGTAGGACCCTTGTCAATCCTTCTCATAGTGAAATCATCTACTCTTATTTGGTTAACATCCCCAGATATGTTTGCTTTGGCTACCTCCAACACTAGGCTCCCTATTGCATTGTCAGTTTCCACAGAAGCCAACATCATGGGCTCTTTGGCCTTCTTCTGTGGTGGTGTCTTTGTTAAAAGCTCTGCCAAGTCTTGGTAAATAGAGATATCTTCTATTCTCTTCCTCTTCTTTTCTATTGTCTACTTAATCTAGGAAGGTGTGGCTAGAATAGAGGAAGATATTTTGAGCAAGTCTTCAGGGAAGAGCTTCCTCATGACAGGTGGGGTCCTATGCTTCTTCTTTGCAAAACTTAGTTTGGAAATGTCAGTACTAATAGAAGAAATTAAAAAATTGTTTTTACCTCCGCTTCCTCCAGCGCTGAGTGCTAAGGATGAATATTTGCCTTGTTCCTTGTCTATTGGGTTAATTAGAGTCACCAGAGTTGTTCGATCCAAGATTTGAACATCAATCCCTTCATCTTTATCCTTCTCCTCCCCTATGATGGTAGGAATTTTTTCTACTACTCTAGCTCCGCATGCAGGCTGAATAACCAATTTCTTCTTAGGTGGATCGTCATCTCCTCTAGTCGACTGAGGAAGTCCAAGCGATGTGCTAGTTGTGACTGAAGCAGAGGATGGCCTTGTTGAAACTGCATGGGTCTGGACTGGAAGTGTCTTAGCTGGAGTATTTGAACTTTTCTTTCCAGCTTTCTTTGCTTCTACCCATGCCTCTATCATGCCCAAAAAATTCCTGTAACATGGGATGATCATCAAGAGTAGTTTCCTTTTCTGCTTCCTCATCCCTATCACTGATTGTGATTGAAAATAACTAGCACCCTTTTCGCATGCACCGCTTAAGCTGCATAGCGGAAATCATATGAATGGATACTTCCCTCTAAACCCTTGGGATTACTATAGCATTTCCATTGTCATCTATACATTCTACCTTCTTCTTTCGGTAGTCTATCTTGGCCTTGTGTGCAAAAAGCCAATCCATGCCAAGTACTATCCCATAGGATCCAAGAGGAGTGATACGTAGATCTGAAATGGTGGTCATGGAACCAATCTATATCTAGCAATCCTTAATTAAGGAGTGACGGGTACTCTAGAACCTGAGGCTAACTCTACTTCCCAACTAACTTCTTGTCTAGCTGCCACTTGCCCGCAACACTCCACAACCAATGGAGAAACAAAAGAATCTGTAGCACCTGAATCAAATAGAGTAGTAACTCTGTTACCTCCAATAATACATGTAGTCTCAATCACAGTAGCCTAATGTTCTACTTGGCAGTTGTCAACTACTGCAAAAAATCTGTGGGACCTACCCATATCACCAACAGTGGGCTCTGATGCTACGGTACACTATCCACCCCCTTGAGGGAATTCTCTAGACAAGTGCCCCATGGCACCACAAGAATAACATGGGCCTCGAGTTTGAAACTGGGTACCTTGAGGTCTAGAATATTGTAAGCCCCCTGTCTTGCTAGAACCACTATAACCACCCCTGGAGGACTGTTGAGTCCTAGATGGGGGTGCTGATGATGCCTGTGACCTCTGGTCCTTACTAGGAGCCTGTGACTGCCACTATTTAGGCTTGGAGCCCTATTGCCCTTTAGGGGAATTCTATTTTTGTCCCTGATATGACTGCTATTAAGACGGAGGGGATTTGTAAGATCCCAAGGATTGCCTGTTATTGTTCTCATTGTTGTTGTTATTCCCTTTCCAATGTGTTTTCTGATACCTTGAATTCTGTGGTGTGGAGTTTTGGTTCTGTGACCGTTCTCGTGTATCCTTTCCCCTACCCTAAATCTCCTCATCAATCAAGGCCTTTTCCATGGCCTCTCGAAGGTTCTCGGGTGCTGCCATGCGCACTTAACCTGATATGGATACATTCAACCCTCTAACAAAGCGGTTGACCTTGATCTTCTCATCTCTCATATAGTCAACATAAGGTAGAAGTTCCAAGAACTTGCACTCATACTGTGTGATAGTAAGCCCTCTTTGTTGAAGGTCATGAAACTCATCAATTCGTCACTGCCTATAGTGCTCGGATAGGTAACAATCCCTAAATCTCTCTAGAAAGGTGTCCCAAGTAAGGGTATCCATAGACAGATTACCCTTTAACTCTTTTGCCCTCCACCAAATAGCTATTGATCCTCTCAACAAGTGGATAGAAAAGCATACCCTCGAATTGCTCCCATAAGGGCGCAATCCAAAACATCTCTCGAGGCTCAAAAGGAAAGCCTCAGCCTCACTCCCACCTGTGGCTACTGAAAAAGGTGGTGGGTTAAGGTGAATAAGTTCCTTGATGTGGTCCCCTGTGTCATGGGGTACTCTCTCTAATGCTGGAAAAACTACCTCTGGAGGTGGCATATGCACTGACTCACCCTCGTGGTCAGCCTGGTCCTCCTCAACCCTAGATGGGGGACTCCTACTGCACTCACGTGCTACACCCCCGAGTCCTGCGTACTGATTATCCAGTGGTATCCTGTCTAAAATAATCCCGACTAGATTATGAAGTGCATTCAATATTTCCTGGTTAGGATTTGGGGGTTGTTCGAGAGGAGGCCTCTGCTCCTCATCATTACCCCCTACATTCTGTTCCAACTGAACTTGTGCCGAAGGGGCACATCTACGGTTTCACCCATGGGCATGAGCTTGCTGCGTTACTGGTGGCATCCTACACACATAGGTAAGTGGTATAAGTAGATGGTAGTATCTTGATTTGAATAAGTTGAAAGTTGTTGCACAAATTTTCTATCAAGTTTAATCTAGTTTTAGAAAATGTTAAAATAAATTTTTTAAAGTTTTAGAAACATAGTGGGTTTAAGGTTCCAGTGTTTTGAAATGTAGCTCTGATACCAAGTGTCATGCCTAAAAAATGCGCGCCCAAAAATGCAACAACTTTTTTTTTGAAGGAAAATTTAATAGTAATATTAATGTCAAGAGGGTGTAAGGGGAATCATGACAAGTGTCAACCTCCCTTAACCCTAATCGTATACTAAAGGATTAGTTGCACAAGGTGACGTTAATCATAAATCTGACTAGGATTAATTTTAGGATAATGCTTGAAGTTTTAACAAGGTGAGGTTATACGGAGTACGCATGTCATCCACTAAATTTATTAATAGAGTTTGATGATGTGGAGAAAGAGAGAGAGACTCCATGTTCTCCGTCTCCAAGGTAATTCAAAAAGCCTGGTAAGTTATTAGTTAATGAACTCTATGTTTAATTAACTCTCTAGGTTAAGGCACTTCCATATTATTATTTTTATAATAGTTCGTATACTGGCCACATATATTGACCACATAAAAATAACAATAAGAGTCCCTATGTTATACTTAAGAATTTTCAATTAAGTTCACCCCCTTAAAATATTGACCAATTATATCTTCCTTAATAATATATTATTAATTCAATCGTAATAATAATGACAGGTCGGATAAAATATTCGAGAACATGTCTTTCTAACTTAAATGTTTATTCAAATTTCTTTATAAAAAAAGTTGCAATATTCATTTCGTGAATTTACATCGAGCGGATAATATTAATGTTGTAGAGATAATATTTTAATTCCTTCTTATCCCTTAGTTAACGTAACGTTCATTATTAATTTACTTCCCAAACTGACTCTTCAACCATAAAGGTTTCCAAATCAAATATCAACTTTTAATCAAGCTACATATTAATACATTAAATAAGGGAATGTAATTTCTCATTAAGGGAAGACTAAAAGATAAAAGAAATAATTAGTTGCAACCAAAAGGGAGGAAAAGAGTTCCCCCTCATTTCCCATTTCAAATAGAAATCCCTAACCCTAATTTTGAAATTAGGGTTAGGGTAGAATATGAAGATGACTAAAACTTTGATTTTTTTTTATTTTTTATTTTTGTTTCATACCTTCTCTTCTTCCACCCTCCAAACCCTAGTTTGATGTTCAAATCTTTTGTGGTGTTGCAGGTCTGAAAGAGGATTAATGGCTTCAATGTATACATATATTCATATATATATGTATATACCTTTTTGTATACACACACACACACACACACACACACACACACACACACACACACATATATATATATATATATTTACAGGTTACAAACCCTAGTTTGCAG
>MU223089.1:4659409-4683473 GCA_018584345.1 Thuja plicata
GTCCCTCTTCCCTACACTCTTACACTTTACCAAATATGGAACTAAGAAAGGAGCTTCCAAAAAGGTGAATCATGTCTTAACACTAATATGGAATGGTGTTCTACCCAAGTCAAGACTCACAAGAGTTTATTTTCATCCAACTTGGGAAATCAACTTTTTGGAAGGGTCACAAGGTCAAATAGGGGCTATCCTAGGTTTAAAAAGGCCCTTAACTATTGGTATAACAAGTGGGCTACCTAAAAATGACCCCAAAACACCCCTGGACACTCCACAACCCCTCTAAAAGTCCATTCTAAGAGTAATTTCGAAAATTCAATGAGGTGACCACACTCCCATCTCCCAACCCAAGGTGTGCATATGGGGATTCACTAATGTACTAACCTAGGTAGGTGGACAACCATTCCCAAGTTGACATGTCATGACCTTAAGTACAAAACACAAGTGTCAAATGACACACAAAATTTACACATCACTAGGCCATGTCATATCCACTTAGGCAAAACTCACAAAGAAATTAAGAAATACATTTAAAGATTACACTTTCACACTCATCCAATTACTTTTATGAATAAAATTATGAAACAACGAGGTCTTGTCTCTCATCAGATGCAACCTTGGCTCAACTGAGTTCACATATCCCTTTGTTTGGTTCCCCAAATAAAATACCATGGTTTCTTACCTACACACTCAATTCAAATATCAGTAGTCTGAGAAAATAAATATACATCATAAAGAGATAAGCAATATTCAGAATATAAGGACATCATCGATATACTAAGTCATTACTAAAGATCACAAGATCACATAATTCTCTTTTTAAGTATTTATCATAAGGTAAGATTCACATTGCAATAAATTGAAATTCAACATTTAAATCAAATAAATCCAAATCTCCTCAATAACCATAACATAATCATAATGAGTTTCCAAATAAATAGTCTCAGAATAAAGGTTCATAATAGAAAACATAATATAGTCCATAAGGTGCATCATAAAGCATCATGTGTCCATACATCTAAAATAATCAAATCCATAGCATAAAGCATAAAGTCCATAATGTCTATAGTGCATCAAAAGTAAAGTATCATATGCTAAATCTATCATAAGAAGAAAACTGAAAAACTATGATGGGGTTCGGGGTGAGGCCTCACAGCCTCAATCCTCTTAATGATCCGATGCATGAGGGCATCAAGATCAGGATATTTTCTCCATTATAAGGCTCTGAACTAATGGGTACATCTCTTGTCTGAGAATCATACTTTCTCGGCCTCATATGGATTCCATCTTCTTCTATTCCATCAACATTGATGGGAACGTTGAATTCTTTGATCTGACCAATGGTCAGGTGAGACCAGTAATGATATCTAGCTTCCTTTTAATCAACAAAATTAGCCCAATAATGTTCTATATCAGGTACATGGTTATGATCAGAGCCTAGCTTTAGATGATCTCAAACAAAATTGGAAGAGTCTTGGCAAACTCTGAATACATCACACTTCTGAAAAGGGTATTTGGCTTCCGCAGCCTTAATCACATTCTTGGCATGTGAAATCAACGCACAAGAATATGCTCCTACCTTCAAGGGGAAGGGAATCATAGCCTTATGCAAGATGGAATAGAGTATGTTCACTTCTATCACTTGGAAACATAGCTTGATCATCACCAGCTTATCATGAATGTACCTTGGTAGTTTGGTGGGAGCGTCACCAAATCCACCTATCCTGAAGTAGGAGAAGGTGAGGAACTAAATGTAATATGCTCCGTATGTTGTTATGACTGTGATGGATTTAGGGGAAAATCTCCTTTCTGGGAACCCTTGAAGTTCCCTACATAGCCTCATTGTGTATGCATCATTCACCTCCATGAAATAAGCATAGCTCTGGTTCAATGGAAGGCAGGGGTAGAACTCATATATCTTGGTAGAGTCCTCAAATTATTCTATTCTTGGAAATATCGACCAACTTTGGGTAGTTGCAAGGGCATAGATGAGATAAGATGCCATTCCGAAAACATTGGTACTCTTGGCGCATGTGAGTTCCCATCTTTGCTTTACTGCCATCATCTCGGCCCAATCGCAGAAACTATCATCTGCACACACTGATTGGACAAGGAAGAAATCATGCTCTCAAAACTTGAGAGCTTCATATCTACCCTTCAACCTCAGGAGTAGGAAAAGAATATCTACTATCTCTCTTTTCAAGTTAGTGTCGTATAAGGTCTTTGATAGCTTAGACTTAGCTCTTCTTGCTATCTGGAACCAATCTGATGAGATCACGCCTCTCCATTTGGCTTTCTTCTCATTGAAACATGAGGCAGACACAATAAAATCAAAGGTGTTATACACTTCTCTCTATGGGATATTAAAGCATCACTCCATACTATCTCTGTTGACCTCCAACAATACTTGGCCATCGGGTATCTTGATCTACTAGCTATCAACGTTATATTTAGAAATGCACTCTTTGATGAGTTCAGGATCTTGCAATATGATAGGAAAACCAGCCACTTCAACCAATCCGCTATCCCTTAGCTTTTGTGTGACTAGGTATATTTTTTCTTGTTGTAACCTAAACCTCAGATCATGCAAATCATAATGTGGTAAACGAGTATCACTGATATCTTTCCACTCACAATCTAGACCATTCAAATGTTCAAAGCCCAAATACCTTTGTGTCATTTCACCAAATATTTATAGACATATCAATGAACATTTGGCTATAGAAGAGACTATATACTTAGCAAGCAGAAAATATCCATTAACAAAATAATTCAATATGCAACAGATTCAATCGTGCAAATGTTTCTTACCATTTCAGGATTGCAATGCATTTCCTCACACTTAATATTAACAATATGTCGCACTTCTTTGAAAAGAAGTTCATTAATGGCGCCAATGGTTAGGTGAATTAATGGCTCTTTAAAAATAGCTTTATCATTTCACCTAAAGCATGTGCTCAAAAGGAACACACTTTTTTGACTTATTTTCCGCCTAGTTATAAGGTTTGTTGGGGATCTTACCTTGTAAGTGTGAAACCTGAACAGTCACATCTGATTTCATCATTTCCCGCTCAAGGCTTAGCAAAGGTCTTGAGACCACGTCATCATGTTGCACATGTCTAATTCACCTTATGACTCCCTAATCAAGTTATTTTATCAATTACATCTTCACTCTACATCATAAATTATTCTCTGAGGAAATCACACCAAGTCACTGCGAATCCCGGAGAAGCGCACCTGAAAAGGTAAAAAGTCGCCCTTTGTAATGGTTGATGAAATTTAGTTCTGAAGGTTTTGAGACTTCATGAAAGCTATTAAAAACACTACTACACCTTTACATAATCATTTTGGCTCCAAACTAATGATTTCCTCATATTCTTAGGAAATGCACCTGAAAGGTGCGATTTCCGCGTCAGGGTAGCCAGGAAGGTAAAAACATGCATAGAGCTTTCGCATGACTTACAGTTCCAAATTCAATTCTGATTTCACCCAAGGCATTCTTACAATTTTATGAAGACATCCATATAATTAAACATGACAATACATCATGAATACTATCTTCAGGAATCTCACCAAGGTGGTGCGATTCTCGGCCTGGAGCACCTGTAGAGGCAAAACCCCATGACCTTTCAGGACTTGTCCAAATGACTCTCTGAAGCTCCTTATTGCTTCATTGCACTTCTTAGGATTTCCTTCACCTCTTGAATGGATGAACTGATCACTGGGAGATTAAAAATAGTGATTTTAAGAAAACTCACCCAAAGGGTGGGAATCCCGGCTATGAGCATGAAAATAATCAGAACTAAGTAACATAGGACTTGGTCACTTATTGAGCCAATCCTATAACATGATTCAGCCATCCCAACCTAAAAATAACTCTTGACTCGACATCTTAATGCAAGGTTAGGAAAATAGTGCTCTACAATTGATTTCCTGCAATACTACAGACTTAATAAGCAACCATTGTTTTCCAAAGCCCGAAATACTAGATCTAACTTATAGTTGAGGCTTCAGCGGTGACTCTTTTTCTACATTAGGATCAGTTTTAAATAAGGCTTAAAACTAGGACAATAGAACCATCCACAGAACCAGATCATTGGAGACAAGAAGGTTGGTATGAGAACCAGAAGTAAGTCTCTAAACACAAGATGCCTTATTTGTGATTTTGAGCCAAAATCTATCAATGCTGCACTTGATAATGAAGAATGGATTAGTGCTATGAATGAAGAAATTGAGCAGATAGAGAAAAACAAGACATGCAAACTTGTACTAAGACGAGATGACAAGAATGTCATTAGTACAAAATGGATATTCAGGAATAAACGAAATGAGAATGGAGAAGTCACAAGAAACAAAGCAAGACTAGTATGCAAGGGGTATGCACAAGAAGAATGGATTGACTATGGAGAGACCTTTGCACCCATTTCTAGGCTAGAAGGAGTGAGAATATTACTTTCTTATGTTGCATGTAAATGATTCAAGGTATATCAAACGGATGTCAAGTCTGCATTTCTAAATGGAATACTTGAGGAAGAGGTATACATTGAGAAACCAGAAGGGTTTGTTGATCCAGACAAAAGGAAAATGCTATGTAGACTACACAAATCCTTTTATGGATTAAAACAAGCACCAAGAGCCTGGTATGAAATACTTCATTCCTATCTTATAAGTATTGGATTTGTAAGAAATAGTGAAAACAATAATCTTTATTTGAAGGAAGATATTGATGCTAACATTTTGATTGCTGAAATATTTGTTGATGAAATCATATTTGGAGGTAATTATATGCTACACAAATCATTTGAAAATAAAATGAGCAAAGAGTTTGAGATATCTATGTTTGGAGAGATTAATTTCTTTCTTGGTCTACAGATCATGCAACAAGATGAAGGTATTTTCATTACACAATCCAAATACATCAAGGAAGTGTTGAAAATATTCAAGATGGAAGATTCCAAGACAGTTGGAACAACGATGGAAACTAGATGTAAGCTGACAAAGGAGGACAAGTTACATGAGGTAAATTAGACTTTGTATAGATCAATGATTGGAAAACTCATGTATGTTGTACATACTAGACCAGATATTGCACATGTAGTAAGAATAGTTGCAAGATTTTTTGCTAATCCCAGGGAATCAAATATGACTGTTGTGAAATCCTAACATATTTGAAGAATACTGAGGAATATGGCTTATGGTATAGAAGAGAAGGTAAATTTGAACTGAAGGTCTTTTCCAATGCTTATTGGGCTGGAAACATTGATGACCGAAAGAGAACATTTGGAGGAGCATTCTTTATAGGTGACAAACTGGTCACATGGATCAACAAGAAGCAATGATGCATCTCTCAGTGTACTCAAGAAGAAGAGTATGTTGTTGCTGCTGCAAACTGCTCAAATATTGCATGGATCAAATAGTTACTGGAAGGTATGCATATGAAAATTCTTGAACTAGTAATTATCTACTGTGACAATAAAAGTGCAATAAACATTTCCAATTATATAGTCATGCATACTAAAACAAAGCATATTTCTATCAAGTATCATTATTTGAGAGAATAAGTTCAAGAAAAGGAGGTGATACTTGAGTATGTGCAATCAAAGGAACAATTAGATGATATCTTCACCAAGCCACTACCCAAGGATGTATTTGAGTACTTGAGAAAAAGACTAGGGGTTAGACCCTTGTCTACTAGTAAGTAAAATGACTAGAAGGTTGCATCAGCCTACATATTATCAGAATATCATTCATGTTGATGCAAGCAAAGAGATGGACTTCAAAGATACATCTATACACAACAAGGTATTTATCTACTCCGAGCTTAAGAGTTGTTGTATTGCTGATGGATTGGGAAATTCAAGGAGTATATTATGGATAGAAAGGATTATTTGGCATTACTGTCAAATATTTGTTTGTCATTGTTTTCAAAGGGAGAGAGTATATCCATTATCACATTAAGGAGAGATCATATCCATCTATTGGTGAACAGATTTATCCTTCAAAAAAAAACACAAAAGTTGACTCCAAACACCCACAATGAAGTACAAACCACACCAACAGTTGGATAGATTATCATAGGTTTGATAATCTTCCTCTGAATTATTCAGGTACAGCTCCCCATGTAAGATCTCCAATGAATTCACAAAACCACTTACAAATATGCTTTTAACCCGAAAGAAAGAAAGGTATACAAACATCTACCCGTAAACATGGAAAAGATGTAAAGAAGCTAATCTAACAATAAATCAGAAAAGAAAAATGGCACAAAGTCCATTGTTTCAGACCTTACATAACAGAGAAAATGCAAGAAGAAAAACATATGATTCTCCTTCTAATACACGAATAACTAAGGCTCAAAGACCAAAAGATTATCATGCATGTAATTGTGTGAGACAAAGTTATATTCACAAGAGATTGGATCAATTCACAGATTGATCTTAATCAGAAAATAAATATCCAAACTCAAAGATTTGGAATACAAATATTATTTTTCTCTGAATATCAAAAAGATGGCAAAGATCTAAATGCTTCCAAACTCACAAATTACAATCTACAAGAAAAAACCAGATATTTCTTTCCCCTCTACAAAAACAAACTAAAATTAGAAAATAAAAAATCCTCTACCTGCAGCACAAAGTCCCTAGCCAAAGGTTGAAAAAATAGCCATCTCCAGCTTTCTTTTTCTGGCATATTTATCTTCTTGCTCTCATAATGTTTGTCAGTTATAATAATTGATTCTTTGAAATTATTTCCACTCAATCTTTTTTAATCTTTTTCTTACTTTCCGATAACACCCCTCACCTTTTTAATTTTATATCTTCATAAAATATTTGTGCAAAGCTTATAAAGATATAATTCAATGTTTTAAAATATATTTGGATAGGTGCCATTTTCTGGTGATGAAGAGTTTTCATCATTTCATGACAGTCATTGGCAGTTTTGATAGTAGTTCACTCAGACATCCATAACTTTTGATCCACAAAGAATCTAAAAAAACACTTTGGAGAGGTTTTAGATAATTTGGATTTCTAAAACATGCCTAAAAATTAGCTTCATCCAATGGTTGGAGTTTAAATTTATGCCCCTCGTAATACGACTGTATTTTTTGTCATTGCCAAATTCATGGTTACGGGTTGCATTGAAAATTGTAAGCATTCTTCATGTCAAATTTTACACATGAATCACCAATTTGAATTGAGATTCATTGTTTGGATATTATCTTCCACACAAACCTTCATATAGATCTTTATCATCATTTTTATCCAACATCATGATACCAAACTCTTTGCAATATTAACTGAATCTGCTGTCAACAGTTAACTATTGAGATAGATTGAACTGCTAAACCAGTTAAACCTTTGAACCTTGAACTTGTAGAATTATCAAAACTTGAACTTGGACACATTGAAATATCAAACCACTATGAACCATGTTGAACTAAAAAACTTATGAGCTACACTTTTGAACTAAACCTCTGAATCTCTGAACCTCTGTACCCTTTGAACCTTGAACTGATTTGGACTACTTTGAACATTAAACTGCCTGAACCATTTTGAGACCTTTGAGCCTCTTTGAACTACTTTGAACTGAGGTTCAAAGTCGTTCAAAGTGGTTCAATACTCATGCTTAATAGATACAATGTTCATTTGAGAAATGATTGGCATGGAGGAGACCCAAATTTTGAATTTTTAAATTTGGGTCTATATGGGGCTAACATTGGCTCTATAGGGGGACTATTTTTGGCACAAAAATAGAGAACTCCAGCAATCTCTGGGAAAAGAAAAGTGCCTTAGAAACCATTGGGCAATAGATTCAAAACAATAAGCATAGGGAGCTTCTTGCAGTGAGGGTGGAGGGGAGCAGGGCAAAGACCAAAACAAAACCCCTAAACTAAAAGCAAGCTGGGAAAAAGAAACTAACAACCTATGCACACCAAAAAAATTTATTTACAAGCGATAGGGAAAACAACCCATACCTTCAAGAAAGCATCCAGCTACTCATATGAAGCCATTAATGGGCTGAGAAAAGTATGATCCATTGCGAAACAAGAATGCATGTCTTTGAAATAGCTGCAAGCATAGAGTTGACATGCAAGACAAATGGAGGTATGCTGGAAAAAAGAAACCATGACGCATCAACTCAGCACCAAAGATCAACCTCCTATCATATAATTCTTGAGGGAACATAAGTATAACACACTGCATGGGCTGAATAATCATATCTTCATCCTCATTATGCATGATTTCTTTAGAAGAGTGAATCAAATCTCTAATAGGGAACCCCTTATATAATTTGTGATGGTGACTAACATCAATTAAAGGCTTATCTTTATAGAATGCATGGATTCTAATTTTTGACTCATTAATAATCAATTCTTGATCAACAACAGGAAAAACATAAAAGAGATGTGTATCTTTACTATCAGAAATAAAGGGCTCCACAGTTAAATCATTCTTTACCTTAACCATGCACACATTCCTTTCACTATGTGATTCTTCTATGGCAGCACCAGCACAAGGATTAAACTTTTCTCATGTCTCCTCTCTTTCATTATTGTGCTCTTCAAATCTGCAATCAGCTTGATGAGAATAAAAGTCATCATCATCACTATAGCTAACATTATTTTTGCATCCAAGATTCTTTTTTTCTGTACATTTTGTTTTACCAGCTTCTTCTTTCTTGTATCCACATTCTTCTTCCTTTGGTTCTTGTATAGGAGATATCCTCTTGATAAGGACAGCACCATAGAAGGATTTTAGAAATCCTACTTCCCTTTCCAAGTCTTTTGTAACTTCTCTAATTGGGTTATCTCTAAATGGTGGTATAAAGATAAAAATATCTGAGATATCTTCACTTCTTGCTGGAACCCAATCTTTTAAAAATTCCAGATATTTCTGAAATACCTCATGGTATTCATCTTCAATAGAGCCACCAACCTCCATCCTCGGGGAGGTACCTTCAAATTTATGAGAAAACAAAACACTAAGACTGCAATTCCATTCCGCACTAGAGTTGCCAAAAATCTGTTGGTGAACAGATTTCTCCTTAAAACAAAAACACAAAAGTTGACTCCAAACACCCACAATGAAGTACAAACCACACCAACAGTTGGACAGATTATCATGGAATTATAATCTTCCTCTGAATTATTCGGGTACAGCTCCCCATGTAAGATCTCCAATGAATTCACAAAACCACTTACAAATATGCTTTTAACCTGAAAGCAAGAAAGGTATACAAACATTTACCCGCAAACACAGAAAAGATGTAAAGAAGCTAATCTAACAATAAAACAGAAATGAAAAATGGCACAAAGTCCATTGTTTTAGACTTTACATAACAGAGAAAATGCAAGAAAAACATATGATTCTCTTTCTAATACACGAATAACTAAGGCTCAAAGACCAAAAGATTATCATGCATGTAATTGTGTGAGACAGAGTTATATTCACAAGAGATTGGATCAATTCATAGATTGATCTCAATCAAAACATAAATATCCAAACTCAAATATTTGGCATACAAATATTCTTTTTCTCTTAATATCAAAAAGATGACAAAGATCTAAATGCTTCCAAACTCACAAATTACAATCTAAAAGAAAAAACCAGATATTTCTTTCCCCCCTGCAAAAATAAACTAAAACTAGAAAATCAAAACTCCTCTGCCTGCAGCACAAAATCCCCAGCCAAAGGTTAAAAAATTAGCCATCTCCAACTTTATTTTTATGGCATATTTATCTTCTTGCTCTGATAATGTTTGTCAGTTATAATAACTGATTCTTTGAAACTGTTTCCACTCAATCTTTTTAATCTTTTTCTTACTTTCCGATAACACCCCTCACCTTTTTAATTGTATATCTTCATAAAATATTTATGCAAAGCTTATAAAGATATAATTCAATGTTTTAAAATATATTTGGATAGGTGCCATTTGCTGGTGATGAAGAGTTGTCATCATTTCATGACAGTCATTGGCAGTTTTGATAGTAGTTCACTCAGACATCCATAACTTTTGATCCACCAAGAATCTGAAAAAATACTTTGGAGAGGTTTTAGATAATTTGGATTTCTAGAACATGTCTAAAAATCAGCTTCATCCAATGGTTGGAGTTTAAAGTTATTCCCCTCATAATACGACTGTATTTTCTATCATTGCCAAAGTCATGGTTACGGGTTGCATTGAAAATTGTAAGCATTCTTCATGTCAAATTTTACACATGAATCACCAATTTGAATTGAGATTCATTATTTGGATATTATCTTCCACACAAACCTTCATATGGATCTTTAACATCATTTTTATCCAACATCATGATACCAAACTCTGTGCAATATTAACTAAATCTACTGTCAACAGTTAACTATTGAGACAGATTGAACTACTGAACCAGTTAAACCTTTGAACCTTGAACTTGCAAAATTATCAGAACTTGAACTTGGACACATTGAAATCTCAAACCATTGTGAACCATGTTGAACTAAAAAACCTGTGAACTACACTTTTGAATTGAACCTCTGAATCTCTGAACCTCTGCACCCTTTGAACCTTGAACTGATTTGGACTACTTTAAACATTAAACTGCCTGAACCAGTTTGAACCATTTTGAAACCTTTGAACCTCTTTGAACTACATTGAACCGAGGTTCAAATTGGTTCAAAGTGGTTCAATACTCATGCTTAATAGATACAATGTTCATTTGAGAAATGATTGGCATGGAGGAGACCCAAATTCTAAATTTTTAAATTTGGGTCTATATGGGGCTAACACCATTACATTATCCAAAGGGAGAGATGTAACTAGAAAGGGAGAGTGCATACAAAAGGAGAGAATTGCTGACAAGAGACATCAAAAGAAAAGAGAACAGTGAAAGGGAGAGAGTTTGACATAGGAAAAGAACACATCACATCAGAGGATGAAAGATTCTACATCTATCTAGTAAAGGGATTGCAGACAGAGAGAAAGCTGCAAGAATCAAATCTAATCTCTCATAAGCTTATTGAGGACCTGATATTTGGATCAGTTATAGTACATAAGATTGGTAGTTTGATGAACTTCAATTGTTATATTTCATATTGTATTACTAATAATATAGTGTGATAATGTAGTGTGTTGCCATCAATGCCAAAGGGAGAGATTGATGAAATATAACTGATTGAATGTTTGAAGATGTTAAGTTGATGATCACTAAGATAGAAAGTTAATGCAAGGCCTTAAATCATTTAATGTATTGTATTTTCATTGATGTCAACTTAATATAATCTGTATCATCATGGACATATTGTTAAAGACTTCAAAGAACAAATGAATCAAGGGCTATGCTATTAGTAATGCATATAAGTCAAGTATTCGCAAAGTGATTGTATACACCGATAAAGTACACATCGATGGATAGAGTAAGAAAGAAAATTCAAAGTGTTACCCAATGAGAAAATGCACAACATTACTGACGAGCAAAGTCACAGTGTTTCCTGATGAGAAAAACATAGTGTAACCTGACAAATAGAATTACAGTGTTTCCTGACAGATGGAGATCCCGAAGACAACTAAAGTCACACCAATGGAACAGTCAGTCATCATCGATGACTAACTAAAGTATTGACTGATAGAATAGAGAGTTCAAAAATGATAAAATGCTTAGTTGTCAAGAGATAAAAATAGACTTAACTGATACTTATCATTTTTTTAACTGACAAGATAAAGCTGAAGATAACTAAAGGATTTAAAGCTACTTTGTCCAGTTGACAAGAAGATCTCTACGAGATAAAACTTGAGTTTTTCTTTAAATCTAATTGGCAAGAATTGTGGATCATGCCAAGATCAAGAAAGCCAAGAAACGGTGAAATCATGTCTATATAAGAGACAAGATTATTCATTATGAATGAGGGGAGTGAAAAGAGAATAGATGCTAAAGAGATTTTGAAGGAGAAGAAATTCTTCATTCAGACCTGATCAATCAAGCTGAGGAATGAACTAAATTCTACAGACACTGACAAATAGTGATACAATATCACAGAGCAGAACAATGTGGAACAAAGGTATTGAGTTGATAACATTGATCAGAAAGGTAATGCACTTACAATAGATCTAAAAATCTACAATTTTAGTTGTATATGTGAACAGATCAATTTACTGTTTCAGTTTAACCATTGAAGCATCAAGTCTCTTAACTGAGAAGGACTTAAAAGTTTTTTCTAATTGAGATACATCCCAAGGAGTATCAAAAAGTTTAATCATACAAAGTAGCATTGGATATGCCCGATACCTATTGACAGACCAAGTGAGTGTTTGATCAAGGATGGTAGCAATAGATGCCAGATACTAAGTGACAAAATATCTATTTAAATCCTCTAACAAGGTCACACCTAATAGTGTGTTTGTAACCTTTAACAAGGTTGGCTCTTAACCAAGCTCACTTTAGAAGAGTGAAAATTTGGGGTGCCGGTCCTAGTGGTTTTTCCCTTAACAGGGTTTCCACGTTAAAAATCCATGTGCCATGTGTCTATGAGTCATAACTTTACTATTTTTCATTTCACATAAGTAAATCTAGATTGATCGGTATACACTAGTTATTTACTATGTTTCGGTAAATAAGAAGAATGCTTATCGGTAAACATATAGTAGAAGTTTTTACAAAGCATTCCGAAAAGTAGTAATTTGATATAAGTATTTCAAGGCATTCATCTTATAGGACTGAAGATAACTAGAGGTATAATTTTGTGGTACTAAGTTTAAAGGGTTGATTTAAGGATTAATTTTTGAGGCCACTGATTCACCCCCTCTAAGTTATTACTAACTTAACCTGCTTGGTGAGATATATTGTTTATCTTTTCTAGACTTTATCGAATAGTAGTAAATAAACTTAGAGTTAACTGACCAATCAAATTTCAATAATGTGTAAAGAAAAATATCAATGCAATGAAGCATATACAAAATTGACACATAGATTTTTAACATGGAAACCCAATATGGGAAAACCACCTGGGACTGGTAAGCCAAAATAATTTCACTCTTCTGAAGTGAGCTCGATAAATATCCAACCCTGTTAAAGGTTACAATACACACTGTTAAGTGCAACCTTGTTAGAGGATTTAAAACAAATAGTTTGTTTTTTGACCTAGCACTCACTATGTTGTCAACAAGAAAACCTTTTGATACTCTTGAGTATCTCAATACAATAAGGAATGTTAAATCCCACTCAGTTAAGGTATTTTCTAAATCATTTGTTAAACTGATATAGTAAATGTTTTGTTCAAATATACAACTTTGATTTGCAAATATTAAGATCTATTGTTAGTTCTATAATACCTCTCTGGTGCAGGAGTACCTAGGCTATCCCTAAAGTATTAATACAATTTTGTATTGTATTGAATCTAGCCAAGTCAGTAGGTTTTCAATTTTACCTTAGTAGGTCTTGCAAAGTGTGTAACTAGATGGGTTAGTAGTTAGTACTCAATCCAATCTAGTTTTTATTGCTTTCTAGTAGTTAGTGTTTTGTTAGCCTAAAAGTGGGAAATTGGGTCTAAAAGTGTTCTAGACTTAGGAAAGATGAGAAAAGTTCCTAAAAAGGCCTTAATGATGTTTATTCATCATTTGAAATAAGTTAGAGGTCATAAAAGTTAGTTTGGAGCATTAATGTAAAAGATGTCATAATGTTGTCATGACAACATTTGCAATTTTGCAAATGTTGCATGCAACATCGACAACTTTTGATTCCTTTCAAATTTGAGGAGGGATATGAATGATAGTGGCCTAAAAAATATGGAGGAGGCATATTTAGATTCATGGAGGCTCATTTCCCAAGGGATGATTGATGTAATGAAAGTTTTGGATAGCAAGAAGAACGTTGTTTTCTAAATTTTGTGCACAGTCGAGTTGTTTTGAGTGAGAAAGTGTTTGAATGGATTGAAAAACTTGTTCTAGTGTTGGATCCATGTTTTAGTGTTAGTTTTAAGATTTTTCCATTCAGTGGAAATTTTCTTTGAGTAGAGTAGATAGGTTTTGTAAATTATTTTGAAACTAGTATAGTTGTTGTAGAAAATAGAGTGGATTTTGGTTTCATGGCTCCCCCATAGAATCCACCCGTGGAAATATTTAGGGTGTGGATGAATATGGTAAGGGAGCCTTTGTATAGTGTAAATATACAAGTAGGAGGTCAGAAGTGTGAGTTTGTTATTTTTAAGTTCATGCCCTAGGCTAGACCAGGGAGCCCTGTTATGTGCATGACAGGGAGAAATTTGAATGAAAGTGCAAGGGAGTGTTTGAGATATTAAAAAAAAGTGTGGTTTAAGAATCCTTAAGGTTCTATAGACCCCTAATAGATATCTTAGGTCTTTTCCAATCCATCTAGATATATTTCTAGGTAGAAATTAGTGGACTGCATATTATGAACCATATTAGCCCTATTTGTGCTATATTATAGGATACTACTATACATATGACCTAGGAGATTAAGAAATCAAAATTATTTTAGGTCTTGGAAAAGGGTATCCGAATCCTAAGATTTTTTGGGGGTTATTTGCAATTTTTGGGAAAGAATCCAGAAAAAACCCTCTAGATAGGGCTAATTGAGCAATTAGGCATATTAGGCCAAAATCTTGTTTGAACTTGAACTCAATTGGTTAGACCTTGATGTCCCACTCCAATGGAACCATATGGATGTCAAATATTTGTTTTAGTGATGGACATACCCTTGCAAAATTTGTGAATTTGATATGAAGGAATTATACTTGGAATCCTCCAAGTTAGAGTGAAGAGTAGAAACACATTTATTGATAGTTGTCCTTCAAGGTTAAGCACAAGGAGACTAAATCTTGGAGTTGAGTTATGATATTCTTAGGCTTGGATACTTAAGGCTATTGGGGTTCTAAAAGTGAGATTGGGATCCTAAGAAGACTAGGACAAGTAGAGTCCTAAGTAGATTTTGTGTGAACACACCTTGGAGCACTTCCATCAGATTGGTATCAGAGCTTGTTTGATCAGGCTTGTGGTTAATTTTCCAACCAAAAGAGTTAATAGGAGAGTCTATAATGGTTACCAATGTAGATTTTGCAAATAAGGTAGCTGAGAAAGAAGAAGATAATAGGTTTCTCAGAGACAAATTGGCTCAATTAGAGAAAAATGTAGATGAAGTGGATGTGAAGACAGAAGAAGTAAAGGATAAGGTTAAAGGGAAAAGGCAAGGATATTTCCATAGATGATGAAGTAATTGAAGCTGACCCTATCCTTAATGAAGAACCATTCTTGAAAGAATTAAAGGCTATGAGTGGTAAATCACTAGAAGGAGTTCCTATATTTAGTGGAAAGATGGAACCAGAGGTAGTCCTAGATTGGATAAAAGGACTAGAAAATAACTTTGAGTGTGATGGCATAACTGAGGCTCAAAAGGTGAAAGTTGCTAAAGCTAGACTAAGAGGGTCTGCACTCACTTGGTGGAATTTTATCCTAGATGAGAGAGAGAAGGAAGGAAAGAATCCCATTTCTACATGGAAGGCTATAGTTGCAAAGGTCAGAGATGCTTATGTCCCTGAGGATTATGAATTCCAATTGCATAAAAGAAGACAAAGTCTAAGGTAGAAAGACTTGGGTGTGAACTCTTACACTAAAGAGTTTCAAATTATTTGAATGAGTTCTATAGTTGCAGAGGATGAGAAATTGAAGGTAGCTAGATACATTAATGGTCTCAAGTGGACCATACAAGATGAAAATAGTCTCTTGACTCCTGATACTATTCAGAAGTGCCAACAAATTTCAATCAAGGTAGAAGAGAAGCTAGCAATCAAGGTAGAAGAGAAGCTAAGAAACAAACAAGATTCTAGTACCACCAGAGTTAGAGGAAAAGTAAGGGATAATAGAGGACAAAGAGGTGGATATGGTGGAAGGAGTTCTAAACCAAAGAGTCAAGGAGAGACAAAGCTTACTTAGAAGCAAGAAGGGAGCTCCAACAAAGAAAACTCCAATAGGGGAAGGAACTCTAATAGTAGTTGGAGAGGAAGAATAAATAGCCAAGGTAGAGGTAACTATTTTGCAAACACAAAATGTTACCACTGCAACCAGATGGGACACCGAGAATATAGAGGTCCAGACAAAGGCACCACTTCCCAAGGAAGTGATAAAAGGGTAAACTATGTTCAAGAAGACACTAGTGGTGGAGGTAAACTCCTTGAAGTACCCTTAGAGTCAGAAGAAGGTGAGAACTTAATGATGAGGGGAACTCTAATTAAGGAGCTAGTGAAAGAGGAGCCTAGTCAAAGGAGATCACTGTTTAGAGTGAAATGCAAAATGATGGGAAAAGTTGTTAGAGTCATCATAGACTCAGGGTCTACTAACAACATAGTGTTAGAGGAGGTAGTCAGTAAGTTGAAGATGAAAAGAATACCCCACACTAGTCCATATAAATTTACTTGGTTGAACAAAGGACAACATCTCCTTGTCAATGAGCAAGCTTGGGTGGACTTCTCCATTGGGATATACAAGGACAAGGTGTTGTGTGACATCCTACCTATGGATTCATGTCACCTATTTCTTGGTAGGACATGGAAATTTTACTAAAAGACCATGCATGAGGGAGCAAAGAATTATTATTCTTTCAAGAAGGACAATGTGACATTCAAAATACAGTCACTGTTGGAGGATGGAGAAGTAAATTCATTAGGCCCCAATGTTCTCATGGTCAGTGAGAAGGAGTTCTTAGAAGCCTTAGAAGAAGGAGAGGGAGTTGGTTTTGCACTTGTGTTGAAGCCAAGAGAAGAAATTGCAGACAAAACAATTAAGAAGACAAAATTGCCAAAGGAAGTGCAGGAGATGCTGCATAAGTATGAAGGCATTGCCAGTGATGGAAAACCATAAACCCTAACCCCTAAGAGGACTGTAAGCCATCAAAATTTTTTTATCCCAAGAGATACCCTTCCTAATAAGGCAGCCTATAGAATGACTCCTCAATCAGATTATTCGTATCGATGAAATCAATTGCATAAGTGGCGCCCTATCGGCCTTGAACATTTGATCACTATCCTTTTCTCTACATATAAAAAAGGAAAAGAATTAGCCCTTGTGTCGTACCCACTGTCTTAGCACCCAAAAAGGGAGGAACTTGGAGGAGTTGTACTAACTCAAGAGCAATAAGCAGGATAACCATTAGGTATAGGTTCTCTATCCCTAGGATAGAATACCTAATGGACTGTCTAGGAGAAGCCAGGTTTTTCACAAAGATTGACTTAAAGAGTGGATACCACAAAATCAAAGTTAATGAAGGGGATGAATGGAAAACAACCTTGAAAACCACAGAAGGATTGTATGAGCGGCTTGTAATTCCATTTGGGTTAGCCAATGCCCCATATACTTTCATGAGACTCATGGATGAAGTCCTTAAAGAATACATAGGAAAATTTGTGGTAGTATACTTAGATTATATACTCATCTATAGTAAGACAAGAGAAGAACACCTCAAACATCTGCAAATATTTTTCAAGAAGCTACATGAGGAGAAGTTGATGATCAACTTGGAAAAATGTGAATTCATGAAACAAGAGCTAGTGTACCTTAGGTTTGTGCTATCTCAAGGCAATCTAACGATGGATCCAAGAAAAGTGTAAGGCATTATAAATTGGCCTACTCCAAGAAAAACAACTAAGTTAAGAAATTTTCATGGGTTAGCACAGTATTATAGGAAGTTCATAAAGAAATTTAGTACAATTTGTGCTCCTATGTTAGATACTATCAAAGGTGGGATTAAAACTAAGTTTGTGTGGAATGAGAAAGCTAACCATGGATTTGAGTTATTGAAGAAGAAGATTTCTACTCAACCAATCCTGATTTTTCCAAGCTTTGAGAAGCTATTCATAGTGGAATGTGATGCTAGCAATGTAGCTATTGGTGCTTTCTTGAGTCAAGAGGGAAGACCAGTGGCTTTCCACTCTGAGAAACTAAGTGAATCCAAGAAGAAGTAATCTTCTTATGACCTAGAGATGTATGCTCTAGTCCAAGCACTGAGGAAGTGGAGGCACTACTTGATTCCAAAGGATTTTGTAGTCTTTTTAGATAACCAAGCACTGAGTTTCTTGAATTCATAGGATAAGCTCAGTCATAAACATATGAAGTGGGTAGAATATCTGCAGGCCTACACTTTCAATATCAAGCACAAGATGGGATTGAAGAATAAGGTAGAAAATCCCATAAGAAAAAGAGCCCTAAAAGTACAAGAGATACACCTGTAGAGCATGGGTATTCAGAGCTTCAAAGACCTATATGCAGAAGATGGAGACTTTGCAGACATCTACAAGGTATGTCAAGAATACAAGAATCATTTTCATAGTGAATTCTCTAAATATACTTTGTAAAGTGATATTTTATTTAAAGGAAGTTAGTTATGTGTTTCTAGAGGGTCTATTAGGGAAAATTTGATATAGGAGAAGCACAATGGTGCACTTAGTGGGAATTTTGGTGTAAATAACACCCAAGAGTTAGCTCAAAGGTTTTATTTTTGGCCTAAGATAAATTTGGACATTAGGAAGTATGTAGAAAGTTGTGTTATATGCCAAAAAGTGAAAGGTACATCTTCCAATGCAGGCCTTTACAACCTCTTCCCATCCCAAGCAGACCATGGGAATGTTTGAGCATGGATTTTGTAGTGGGATTTCCAAGGACCAAACATGGGATGGATAGCATTTATGTTATTGTGGATAGATTCAGTAAGATGACACACTTTGTACCCTACAAGACTCTCCATGATGCCAGTCAAATATCTCACCTAATCTTCAAGGAGGTGGTCATAATACATGGGTTACCATTGAGCATAGTGTCGGACACTGATACCAATTTCATGAGCCACTTTTGGAAGACCCTATGGAAAAAGTTAGGAACCAATTTATCTTTTGGTTATGCATACCATCCTCAGACTGATGGTCAAACTGAAGTAGTTAATAGGGGTCTTGGTAACATCCTAAGGTGTTTAACTAAGGA
This sequence comes from Thuja plicata, assembly GCA_018584345.1. Lineage (NCBI taxonomy): Eukaryota > Viridiplantae > Streptophyta > Pinopsida > Cupressales > Cupressaceae > Thuja > Thuja plicata. Next base: position 4,678,367 of record MU223089.1, read on the forward strand.
GTATGGTCAAGTTTGGGACCAAATCATTGGGCAGGTAGAGTATTCTTATAATGACACTGTGAATAAGACTACTGGTAAGAGTCCTTTTGAAATAGCTTATGGCCTACGCCCTAGAGGCATATTTGAGCTCAAAGATCTGAAGGATGGAGACAAGGGTAGTGGATATGCATAATATTTTGCACATTATATGCTAGAAGTGCATGAGATAGTTAGAAAGACATTGATTGAAAATATAGAGAAGATAAAGAGCAAGGTGGATGAGAGGAAAAGGGATGTATAATTCCAAGTTGGGGATCTAGTGATGGTACATATCAACAAGGAAAGATTTCAAAAAAGGAGTGCCCCATAAGTTACAAATGAGAAGAATTATCCCATGTACTATATTGGCCAAAAATGGCACCAATGCATACAAGGTGTAGCTACCAGAAGAAAATGGTTTATCTCCGGTGTTCAATGTGGAAAATTTGGTTTTGTACAAAGGACCAACCCCAGATCCATACTAGAGCCTTACAAAGGTCATACAAGAGGTAGAAGACCCAAATTTAACCCCTACTCCACCTCATAAGGTAGAAAAGATACTTGACTCTAGGGTCTATAAGAAGACCAGACAGAGAAACTATTATGAACGCTTGGTTAGTTGGTATGGAAAAGAAGATGCAGAGGCAAATTGGGTCAAGGAGATTGAATTCAAGAAGTTGAGAGTGGATTCAAACTTACTCAATCCAATGGTGGAAGTCTTTTCATTTGGGGAGGATGGTGTAGGAGCACCTAGGCTATCCCTAAAGTCTTAGTATAATTTTGGCTTGTACTGACTCTAGCCAAGTCATTAGCTTTTCAATTTTACCTTATTAGGTCTTTCAAAGTGTGTAAATATATGGGTTAGTAGTTAGTACTCAATCCAATCTAGTTTTTATTGCTTTCTAGTAGTTAGTGCTATGTTAGCCTAAAAGTGGGAAATTGGGTCTAAAAGTGTTCTAGACTTAGGAAAGATGAGAAAAGTGCCTAAAAGGCCTCAATGATGTTTATTCATCATTTTAAGTAAGTTATAGGTCATAAAAGTTAGTTTGGAGCATTAATGTAAAAGATGTCATCATGTTGTCATGACAACATTTACAATTTTGCAAATGTTGCATGCAACATCGACAACTTTTGATTCCCTCAAAAGTTGAGGAGAGATATGAATGATAGTGGCCTAAAAACATGGAGGAGGTATATTTAGATTCATGGAGGCTCATTTCCCAAGGGATCAGTGATGTAATGAAAGTTTTGGATAGCAAGAACGCTATTTTTTGAGTTTTGTGCACAGTCAACTTGTTTTGAGTGAGGAAGTGTTTAAATGGAATGAAAAACTTTTTCTAGTATTGGATCCATGTTTTAGTGTTAGTTTTAAGATTTTTTCATTTAGTGGCAAAGTTGTTTTGAGTAGAGTAGATAGGGTTTGTAAATTATTTTGAAACTAGTATAGTTGTTGTAGGAAACAGAGTGGATTTTGGTTTCATGGCTCCCCATAGAATCCAACCCTAGAAATCTTCAGGGTGTAGATGAATATGGTAGGGGAGCCTCTCTATAGTGTAAATATGCAATTAGGGGGTCAGAAGTGTGAGTTTTTTATTTTTAAGATCATGCCCTAGGTGAGACTAGGGAGCCTGGTTAGGTGCATGACATGGAAAAATTTGAATGCAAAAGAAAGGGAGTGTCTGAGAGATTCAAACAAAGTGTAGTTTTAGAATCCTTAAGGTTCTATAGACCCCTAATAGATATATTAGATCTTTTCCAATCCATCTAGATAGATTTATAGGTTGAAATCAGTGGACTACATATTATGAACCAAATTAGCCCTATTTTCCCTATATTATAGGATACTACTGTACAAATGACCTAGGAGCTTAAGAACTCAAAAATATTTTAGGTCTTGGAAAAGGGTATTTGGATCCTAATTTTTTTTTGGGAGTTATTTGAAATTTTTGGGAAAGAATCCAGAAAAAACCCTCTGGATAGGGCTAATTGAGCAATTAGGCCTATTAAGCCAAAATCTTTTTTGAACTTGAACTCGATTGGTTAGACCTTGATGTCCTATTAAAATGGAACCATATGGATGTCAAAGAGTTTTTTTAGTGATGGACAGACCCCTTGCAACATTTGTGAAGTTGATATGAAGGAATTGTACTTGGAATCCTCCAAGTTAGAGTGAAGAGTGGAAACACAATTATTGATAGTTGTCCTTCAAGGTTAAGCACAAGGAGACTAACTCTTGGAGTTGAGTTAGGATAGTCTTAGGCTTGGAGACTTAAGAATATTGGGGTCCTAGAAGTGATATTGGGATCCTAAGAAGACTAGGACAAGTAGAGTCCTAAGTAGAGTTTGTGCGAGTACACCTTGGAGCACTTCCATCACTCTCTAATCAATATACACTTCAGTTCCTTTGCTTTATTTATTTGTTCTTCTTAGTGAATGCTTTGTCCTCTATTGCTTAGTGTTTGAAAAATTCTTTGGATCTATTCTTTAGCATGTATGATTAGATCTGCATGAAGAATTATATCTTCATACAAATTATACTTATCATTTCTCTCTCTTCATAATGAATTTCTTGTCTCTTTATATAGACATGATTAGCCGCTCAATCTCCTTGATTTTTTCATAGATCTCTTCTTGATTCGTAAAACTTGCCATGCTTTTATTTATATCGTAAAGCTCTACTTTAGTTTTATTTTGCAATTATCTCCTTGATAACTATGAATAAAACATGCTTTAAATATCCTTCTTTGCTTTATCTTAACTGATCGTTGATACTAAAGCAATCAATTAGTCAATCTCTAAATATAGCTCTGCCAGCTAAGAAATTTGGTCATTCTTTAACTTCGGTGTTCACTGTCACTCGATGTTAACTATCCATCGGTGTTCACTGTCACTTGGTGTATAAAGACCTTTTATGTTTTATCGACAACATAAACTTTGTCTCTTTAGATCTTCAAGGTTGTGATATTATATCTATGAACAATCAAACCATATCAAGTTGAAATGAATGACAATATAATACATTAACTAATTTATGTTTTGCATTCAATTTTTCATCTCGTTGATCATCAACTTATCATCATTAAGCATTCAATCAGTTATAGAACATCAATCTCTCCCTTTGGCATTGATGGCAACATACTATGAAATATGCAGTATGAGATATGCCGTAACATACCAAACTTATTGTTCTATAACTAATTCCAATATCAAAATCTCGGTAAGATCTTCTAACTTAGATTTGATTCTTCTATGTACTCTCCCTTTCTTCATTCCCTTCAATGAATAGGTTTAGCAATTCCACCTTCTAATTTTGTCTCTCCCTTTATTGTATAATCTCTTCTCCTTTTTCTGGATAGATATGTAGTGTTATCTTTCTCCAATTCTCTCCCTCTGATGGATGGTTATTTCATTGAATCTTAATCTCTTTTCCCTGATGGATATTTCATTTCTTCTCTTTGATGTATATTTCATTGAATATTTCTCTCCCTTTGATAGCAATGCCAAAAAACTTTACAGCTCTATAGTAGCCAACAATCTTTTTCTTCCTTTGAAGCTTTCTCTCCTTTTATTGGATTGATATGTCATTGCAGCCCATATCTCAGCTTGCATCAACATGATTAATCTTCTGATAATGTATAGGCTGATGCAATCTCCTAATCAACTTAGTGACCAGTAGACAAGGGATGAACCCCTAGTCTATTCCTCAGGTACTCAAATGTATCTTTTGGAAATGGTTTTGTGAATATATCTTCTAGTTGTTCTTTTGATTGTACATATTCCATTATCACCTATTTCTCTTGTACTTGTTCCATCAAGTAATGATACTGTTGCCCAGTTTTCCCTTTCTGTGCAATTGACCTGGTCTGCCCTATCTTGTTTCCTCTTTCTTGTTTTCCAGGCTTCATGTCTAAACCCTCAGAACCCCTGTAAACCCTTAGTATTTCATGCAAACGAGATAATAAACCATAAGCCTTGGCTTGTTATATTTCATCATTACCTTTTTAAGTCACTTAAGACATGTGCCATAAGTCAGGTCGCTTGATCGCTTCAGCTTGGGAAAATATTCCTTTCCTTCTCCCGACTCTGCGCCTTCCTTGTGTCGCGTAGTCTGGTGACCTTTTAGAATATTCCTTCTGGGCTCTAAGACTTCGCGATTAGTCCTCAGTCAGGATGTCGCGGGATAATATGTTACAAAGTAGGGGTCCACCTTCAGTCGTGAAGTCGCATGAGGAATTCAACAGTTGATGAAATGTCTCCCGACTTCGCGGCTGCCTTTGGTCGCGTTGTCACTAGAACCATGATGATGACTCAACTTCCCCAGTGTACAACAGACGGACCAGTGGCCATGTGACAGGTGGCATATGGCAGGTGGATGTGGGTCCTCAGTCGGGTGATCACCAGACGGAGATGATATGGGTCTGCGACTAGGCGACTAAGGAAATCAAGTGCTCGTCGCTCGCTCACCAATGTTAAAAGTGAACAGAATGCGGCTGCTAGTGTGCGACAAGCTAGAAAAGCAAGGTGATCATGCAGTCGCCGATCAATTCAAGTAAAAAAAGAGGGGCTCGTGAGTGCGCGATGAGTAGAACAGATGGGCTCGTCGGTCAGTCGCCGAGCCATAAAGGTAGAAGGAATGTTTCTCGCGAGTGTGCGACCAAAGGAAAGGTAGCTCATCGCTCACTCGCCGAGATATGAAGGTAAAGGGAGATCTGTCCGCAGGTCTGCGACGAGTTTAAAGAGGATGGTCGTTGCTCAGTCGCGAAACAATAGAGATGGACAGAAAATAGCTCGCGGGTGAGCGACTGTAGGAAATGCAGCTCATCGCTTACTCGCGGTAAATAATAAAGTGATGTTCTCAGCTTTGCAAGTTCGTGACATGCAAAAGGGGGTAAAACATCGCTCAGTCGCCGAGAAGTTCACAAAAAGAAAAAATGACTTGCGAGTGTGCGACTAAAGTAAAACGGATGCTCGTCGCTCAGTCGCCGTTCCATAAAGGTAAAGGGTTTTCAGCTCGCGACTGAGCGATTGACAAAGGAAAAGGCCTCGTCGCTCACTCGCCGAGAAAATGACATAAAGGAGAAATGGCTTG
>MU223089.1:4713830-4735224 GCA_018584345.1 Thuja plicata
TTTTCAAATTTAACTTGGTGGCTGCCTCTTCACTAATGATATTATCAGTTGAGCCTGAATCAATAATGACTCTACACACCTTTCCTATGATCTTGCACTTCACTCTAAAGAGTGCCCTTCTTTGGCTGGGTTCTTCTTTGCTTGTCTCTCTAATTAAGGTTCTCTTTATCATGAGTTTGTCACCTTCCTCTGATTCTAATGGTACCTCATATGGCTTGTTGCTACAACTTGATTCTTCTTGGATATAGTTAACCCTCTTTCCACCTCCTTGAGAAGTAGAACCTTTTCCAAGACACCTATAGGCAGGATGCCCAAGCTTATTGCAATGGTAGTATTTCATGGTGGCAAAGTAGGATGCTCCTCTTCCTTGATTGTTGCTACTCCTTCCTCTACAACTAGTGTTAGAGCCTCTACTTTTGTTGAAACCTCCTCTATTTGAGTTTCCTTCCTGATTCTCAGTGAGCTTGTTCTCACTTTTCTACCTTGAATCTGATCCCCTTTCACCATAGCCTCCTTGTCCTCTTCCTTCTCTACCTCTTCCTCTTCCTCTGAAGTTTGATTCGGATTTATTTTTGTTATTCTCTTCCACTTTCAATGCAAGTTGGAAACACTTATGGATGGTTGTAGGAGTCCATGAACTGATTTCCTCTTGGATATTCCATTTTAGGCCTCCAAGATACCTAGCCACCTTGATAGTCTCATCCTCTTGGAATCTTGACCTCAAGCACAACTTTTTGAATTCTTCAGTATACATAGCCACATCCAAATCTTTTTGTTTCAAACTCTGCCTCTTCTTGTGTAACTAGATTTCATAATCCTCAGGTAGGTATTGCTCCTTTACCTTGTTTAACATGGCCTTCCAATTTGAAATTGGATGCTTACCCATCTTTTCCCTCTCTTCTTGGAGGTATTTCCACCATGTTAATGCTGATCCTCTTAACCTTGACTTTGCAAATTTTACCTTTTGTGCTTCAATTATGCCTCACATTCAAAATGATTCTCAATACCTTCTATCCACTCCACAACTAGTTCACTATCCATTTTCCATTAAAGAATAGAATTCCTTCAAGACTTTTGCCTCCTAGGGCTGTGAGAGATTTTAGAAATGGCTCCTCACTCATTGGAGGGTCTGGTTTAGGTATCAAGTCTTCTTCATCAACTTTCTGATTTCGTCTACTATTGCTGACTTCATCAACATCTTTACTTTTAGTTGCATCTGAAACTTCTTGAAGTTTTACCTTCATCTCATCCAGGGATTCTTCAAGGAGTCTACTCTTTTCCCTTTGATCCTCTATCACTCTCTTCTTCTCATCTACTTTCTTTGCAAGCTCTGCATTGGTGACCATCTTGTTTACACCTACTGATACTGCTGGCTGGAACATTTACTACAAGCCCATCAACTTAGGCTATGATACCAATCTGATGTGGATGGAAGTCTCATTGCTGCTACAAAACCAGCTTGGATCTATTCTAAGACCTTTCTCCTAGATCTCTTAGGGTGTTCACAACCCTAAACTGAGGTAAGTCACTCCCAACTTTACCTCCTCTTCAAGACTCAGTCCCCCATTTAAATGTTTTTCATCTTCTTCTTGCTGAACCTACACAAATAGATTCATTCTACTCACTTATTCAAGGTTTTCTGAACATTGCTTTCATTCTCTTCCCTATCCAGACTATTACCAAGCTCACCTAGGGTAAGATCTCCAAACTCTTTGCTATTGCTTCTCCTACAGAAAAAAAAAAGGAAACTATGTACAAGGGCTCCTCTCGAGTTCCATCCCAACACATGATTCTTACCATGGATTCAGGAATCTCGAGGGGCCATTACTGTTTATAACCTCGAACGGGTGAAGAACTAATAACTTGCAAAACAAGAAATAAAGTAACTAATCTACTTGCATGCAAAAGGAACCACAAAGAAACTTGATATCCACTAAACACACATTCTGCAACTTCTCATTACTGGAAACAAAACAAAACAGTACAATAATCTGCAAATCTCTAACTTTCCTGTAGCTTCTCTTCTTCTTCAATATCTACTCTCTTGATCTCTAAAATGAATGCTTTTGGATGTTATTAGTAACCGTCCTCTCATAGGAAACAACCCTAATGATCCACTCATTCACAAGAATCTCTTCAAGAACCGTTACACTAACCATACTGTCCATAAAAGACAAGATCTACTTTTCACGGGCCGTTACGACTGAATATTGCTGAGCAACAGTAAGCAAGCTAAGTTCCAGTGTTGGCCAAGCTGCTAGGCACCAATGTAGGCTGAGCTGCTAGGCAGTGTAGGCCGAGCTACTAGGCAGTGTAGGCCAAGCTACTAGGAAATGTAGGCCGAGATGCTACGCAATGTAGGCCAAGCTACTAGGTAATGTAGGTCGAGCTGCTAGACAGTGTAGGCCGAGTTGCTAGGCAATGTAGGCTGAGCTGCTAGGCAATGTAGGCCAAGCTACTAGGCAATGTAAGCTGAGCTACTAGGCACCAGTGTAGGCTGAGTGCCAGTGATACCAAGAAGCTTAACCAAGGTTCCCGATGCCTTTGTTGGATTTCCAAAGGCTTACCAACTACCTCACACACACACACAACTAAATGAAACCAACTAAGAAACCTATCTAGACATGGATTCACCTACTCATATCTATCTTATGGAAATAAAACAAATGACCTTCTAAGGTCCACACAAACTCTCTTGACTTGGCTAGAGTCAGTACATGCCAGAAATAAGGAGCTAGGGGTTTGAGTTAGGTGTGCTCCTACACCACTCCATCTCCTACAGCTGAGCAACTCTACCACTGATTGCTACCCCATGAGCTCCAAGAACCTCCATTAATAGATGCATTTATGGTAGAACTCGCAAATTAGTTGGAAGTTTCCCCTGACCATTGCTTATATATTAATAGACAACTTACCAACCAACAACATACATCTTTGACCAAACTACTAAAAAATCTATACAACAGCTTTCGCTTGGGACTATTGAAATATGAAGGGTTTGGGCCCTAAACTATGTACTCGTAGGATCTTCCTGAAAGAAGAAAAACTTCCTATCAGACAATTCCAGAGGTGTATAAACATTGTGTTAAGAGAAATAGTCAAAACAGAGTTGCAAAAACTTCTTAATGCTAGTTTCATCTACCCCATTTTTGACAGCCAGTGGGTCTCACCTTTAGTCATTGTCCTGAGAAAGGAGGAAAGTGGCAAGTATGTGTTGACTATAGGGCACTTAACAATGCCACCAAGAAGGACCATTTTCCATTGTCATTTATTGACCAAGTCCTAGATTCCTTAGCAGGAAATCATTACTTTTCTTTCTTAGATGGATATAGTGGCTACAACTAGATTAGGATCTTTCCTAAAGATCAGGATAAAATCACATTCACTTGCCCTTGGGGAACATTTTCTTACTCTGTACTTCCTTTTGGCCTCTGTAATGCTCCAGCTACATTCCAACGAGCAGTAATCAACATTTTTGCTGATATCTCCCATGATTGAATGGAATATACATGGACGACTTCACAACTAATGGGGAAACCTATGAGGAGGCATTGGTAAATTTGGACAAAGTTATTACTAGGTGTAAGGAGCATAATCTATTCCTCAATAGTGAGAAATGCTTCATGATGGTGCAGGAAGGTGTTGTATTAGGTCATTACATCTCTGCTAAAAGAATACAGATAGATCCAACTAAAATTGAAGTAATCATGAACCTACCTACTCCTGCCAAATAGAAGGATGTCTGCAGCTTTCTAGGGCATGTTGGTTATTACAGGAAGTTTATTAAGGATTTTAGCAAGCTAGTAGGGCCCATGTACTCCCTTCTCACTATGGAGTCAAACTTTTTATGGACAAAATCTTGTGACGAATCCTTCCTACAGCTGAAGGTTGTACTTAGGCACCAGTTCTTATAGGACCTAATTGGGCATTGTCGTTCCATATATACAAAGATGCATCTGACCATGCTGTGGGAGTTGTCTTGGGATAGAAAGACAGACCTGTCAAGAATTCCATCTACTTTATAATAAATAATTTGTAGGGTACAGAGCTGAACTACACAGTCACTAAAAAATAAATTTTGGTTGTGATATATGTGTTGAACAAGTTTCACCACTACATAACCAGTTACCCAATATTTGTGTATACTAATCATGCTGCCGTCAAGTATTTGGTAAACAAGCCTGCTATCACAGGGAGGCTTACCAAATGGCTCATGTTGCTACAAGAGTTTGACATCATGATAGTGGATAAGCTGGGGAAAACAAATGTAGTTGTTGATTTCCTCTCCAGGTTATAGAATGTCGATGACCCAAATGTCATTGATGACAGTTTTCTAGATGACCACTTGTTTTCTATTTTCACTCATACGGTATGCCGACATCACCAATTATCTGGTTACTCAAAAGGTACCACCACATTTTTCATCCAAGTAAAATAGGATGTTAATTAAGAAAACATTCAATTTTTCTTGGATGGCCAACTGTCTCTTCTACACTGGACCAGATCAGATTTTGAGAAGGTGTATTCGTGAGGATGAGACATGTGATATCCTTCATGCTTTCCATGATGAACTTTGTGGTGGTCATTTTGCGGCCAAACTAATAGCCATGAAGATACTCAATACTGGCTATTATTGGCCAACTCTATATAAGGATGCAACCAATTACACCCGCAAGTGTGATAAATGTCAGTGAATGGGACGACCCACCAAATCAGATGAAATGCCTCTGAAACCTTAGGTAATAGTAACTTCATTTGATAAATGGGGAATAGATTTTGTGGGACCAATTAATCTCCCATCAAATGAAAACTCTTACATTTCGGTTTGCACTGACTATGCCACTAAATGGGTGCAAGTGCAGGATATGAAGCATGCAAGGGATAACAAGGTTGCATAGTTTTTATATGAGGAAATATTTACCAGGTATGGTGTTCCATGGGAACTAGTCATAGATCAAGGAGCTTAGTTCACTTCTAATCTAATCATTACATTTATGAAGGAATAAAAAATTTGCCACAGGAAATCTAGTCCATATCATCCCCTAGTGAATGGTCAGGCATAGATCACCAACAGGGAGATTGAGGCCATCCTGACTAAGACAGTTTAGTTACACAAGAAAGACTGGAGTAGAAGATTATAGGAATCCATGTGGGATTACTGCACCACATGGAAAACACCTACATGATTTACACCCTTTGAGTTGGTGTATGAGAAGACAGTTGTAATGCCCATAGAATTTGAGCATAAAACTTTACGAACAACATTACAGCTCAACTTGGATCTTCCTACAACCCAGGAAGAAAGACTCCTGCAACTTAATTATCTGGATGAAATTAGAAAGGCCTCCTTAGAAAACATAGAGTTGGCTCAGATCCAACACAAGAAATGGTATGACTCACATATACAGAATAAATGGTTTGTTTCTAGTGACTGGGCACTTCTATATGACTCCTAGTTTCAATAAAATCAAGGTAAGCTTACAACTCGTTGGCTTGGTCCTTATGAGGTTGATAAAGTTTTTTCTAATGGTGCAGTCCAATTGTCTACAATTGATCCTGTACACTTCAATTTATTGTTCAATGGTCACAAACTCCATCTGTATCATAAGCCAGCCACTAAGTTTAAGTTCCTGTGACAATTTGATCTACATCCTACTACCCATGGACCTCCTGCAGCCAATGACTCTCGTATAGATGAAGACTTTCCTATAGCCAATGGACCTCCTCCAACCAAGGACTTTCCTACAGCCGAACAAAGTGAATTTCCACTTCGGTCATCTCTTTGACTTCATTCAAAACAAGTCATAATAAAAAATTTGTTTCCCACAAAAATCTCTTTTTCTGCAATAAAGTAACCATCACATCATATCCCATCAACTTTTTCTTCCATCTTCACTCACATGTCCCGTCATTATTATGCCACTCATTACTTCTTTCTTAGGACACGTCATATGATATTTATAGATTTAGGCATTTACGCATGATTATTCTCTAGGTACACCTTCGTTTATTGTTTGTAATGTTTTTATTTCATTTGACATTATTATACGTTACATTGTGATTAATTTAGTAATTCATCCGAGTGTTGTTGTAGTTTATAACCACACATGTGAGGACACCTGTCACAATTTTTGTGGGGGCAGTTCGTTAACTCATGTTTTTCCATAATAACCCTTTCTTAAGCTATGTTGTGCAGTCATTTCAAATTAATTGATGTGACAACCTAGAAGTATACTTCTATGCTAAGTTTTTAATTTTTAAAACACCCAACTCACATTCTCAGCTCTGGTTTTTCAACTTCTCCCTTGCTATAATCCCCAAAAAACCACACCAATCATTTATCCAGCTTTATTCAGCCTTAAGATTAGGCAGAATACAGGGCGGAACAAAGGATAAGTAATATTGAGGATACAAAGGGCAGAATTTTGAAATGTCGTTGGCAGTTGCAGAGGAAATTGTAGTGATTTGAGTTTTTGGGTTACAGATTTTTTTAGTAACAATGGGTGGGCAAAAAATATGCCATGAACCAGGGGATCACTCATCCTTATTGCAGGATCAAACAAGCATCCAAGTCTTTAACCACATGGGCTGGCTCATGTATTTCATCCGGCTATGTGGTTACGATGAAGTTGTGACAGTGGAATTCTTGCACACTTACATCAATGGGGTTACCTATGTAAAAGGATTAAGGGTGGAGGTTTTAGAAGCACAAATTACATAATTTTCAAGACTTCCCACTATAGGTGAAGTTTTTCCACATGAACATGATGCATGAGCGGCCAGGGCATAGTTTTCGTTGCCCACAGATGCTGCATTGGAGTCTAGCAAGCAGGGTATGAAGAGAATCTCTTCCAGAAGATTACCCTCAACTGGCTATCCATGTGATAAGGTAAATTACTTGTGAAGGGTGATTTTCATACTTGCATGTTGCACATTTCAAACTATTGAGTCATTTGCGACATGGTCGCTTGGTAAATGTGCCAAATTTTTTGTATTCTTTGTTAACTTTGAGTTCAGAAGAGGTTACGAAGGGGAAATTGAATGCATCTACTCACCATGGGTTGGTAAAAATCCTGGTAGAAAAATATTTACAAGATAAATCCCCTATGAAATGGGATGAGTTTATCACCGCACCTCATGTATAGTTACAAGGAGAAGGGCCACAACATGGACTACAAGAAACATAATAAAATTCCCCTGATGAGGATGAAACCATTATTCCAGAGACCTTGCATAAAATTCCCTCTTCTTCAGGGGCTAAAATAGAGTAAAATACTTTCGGTAATCCAAACCCTAGCTCAGGGGCGGTGAAGCCGAGGGTTCTTCAGATTCGCAGACTCCACAAACAAAACATAGTGCCCAGAGGAAAGAGAACGGAAAGGAAAAGATAGTTGCAGATGTAGGGGAAGAAACTCTTGCTTTATTAGAAAACCTTGTTTCTCCTCCAGGCATACCTGTAAAGAAACAACAAACATCACAAAATTGCTTTGTCGCGTCTACAGAGACTCCTCCACGACGAAGTGTTCATTTGAGCACACAACAGGAAGACAAAACAGACTCACCTGCAATGACTGGTTCATCTCCTAAAGATCCAATTGAGGAATCTTTAAAGGAACAACTATAAGTAGGGAGACCATGTACAGAATATCCAGACATTATGGAAACAGATCCTCCAGCCAAGAAAATGGACACAGAGGTAGTGAATATAGAAACAACATGCATGGAGATAGAACACACATAAGTAGTAGATATTCCTTTTTCTTAGCAAGAAGATGATCAAGGGAATGATGCCCTAGTTCCAACCCCTGATGAATTACCCGTTGATGAGTCAGGCATAGTCACAGCAGCAAAAGAGTAGGTCACTCCAGTCACTCCAATAAAAAAGACCCAGGTAACAATTCACTCCATCTCCATTGACTACTTTACACAAATACAATATGAAAATTCAATGTGAGAATTGGAAAGGGATAGGTCAAAAGGGAAATAGGCAAGAAACAAAAAGAGGTACAATTGCTACAGAGAAAGTTAGATTCAGTTACAAATCTAATTCCCTAATTAATAGAATGCAGACCACCTCCTAGGGTCTATGCTTTGTGTTTAAAGGAACAATTTCTCATGTATAAATTGATAAGGATTCTTAGGGATTTGCACACAAGCATAGACTCACCACAAGAATTTGCAGCTACACATGACCAGTCACTGGATTGTATTCAAAATTTTCTATGTGAACTCTACTTGCCCAATTATGATGTTCCCTCTGATACTAATTGGAATCTTTTGTTATTTTTTGGAGATATTCACCTATCTTCTTTACTCTCTTGGTCCAGTAATAAGATAAACTATGGGGAATAATTAAGGAAATACAGGGGAATTGAACAAATTGTTACACTCCCCTTACGACCAGAAAGTAGTAGTCCCCATAGATTATACTGTGATTGGATGGAGATAGTGTATGGGATGAAGGACTCTACACATAGGAAGAGAATTCTGGGTAAAAGGGAAGAAGTGTCTATAGCATTTGAGCGACTATCATTATCAGATGGAAATAGAGCAGCAGAGGGACTGAGACAGAGGTGGGACAGATTAACATTGGTACTAAAAAAGGCCGAGCCTCACAACCTTATCAACTTAAGAGCTGCAATGCAGAGAGTCTAATGGTACATAAGCTTGGGAAGGCAACCTCAACTAGAGAAGTGGATTCCCCTTTCCTTTCAGCCTCCTCTTCCCTGTGGCCACTGTATAGTTGAGTTGATAATGAAGTAGATAAGCAGTTGGAAATGAGTTAGTGTGTTAAAATGGAGCACACCAATGGATATTACTGGTGTGTGAGCACCTCCATGAGCGGTGAGACTCAGGAAGGGGATCTTTGAGTACTTGCAAAGAACAGAAATGTTTCAGTGCCTGAGGATAGGCATTAATCTTTGTAGGGGGCAAAAATGATAAGGCATATTAATGTCATCCCTAGGATAGATTTTACTAGGATATTTTCATTTCTTTCATCATACTTTTCCAGATACTTTTAACTTACATTTTCTATTATGTGGCATGTTGCCACCAAACCTATTTTGTGGTTAAAAACACTTAAATATGCTATGCTTGGATGAAAATGTTATATTACTTATTTTGGAATTATGGTTATCTCTTTGAAATGAATTAGTTGTTTAAACATGAATGATGTATGCGTATCTTGGTGTTTGTTATCATAAATGTCTCTATTCTAACATTTGGAGTGCAACACATCAATTTAGCAATTGTTGCCTTGACCAGGTAAAACACACCCATGCGTTGGATGCTTGACCCGGTCTTATAGCGGGTGTACACGAAGAAACCTCAAGTGCAACACCAGCAGGAGGATTTAGGATGATCAAGGTGGCATTAGACAAGAAAAGATCCAGGTGTCATAATAAATTCTTTGAGGAAATCTAAGAAAGAGTGGGAAGTTAGATTTGTTGTCAAAAACATTTCTTTCCTCTTTCATGGATCTATTCAATCTCCAATTTTATAGTTTCCTTTCATGTTTAATAAGGTTTTAATAAAAGCTTTGCATATCTCTATGGCATGCCTAGATAGAAGTTAGATGTTTTTCTTTCTTTAAATAAAGCCCTGCTTGTGTGTGAGAAGGAGGGCGTTATTAGTTATAGTTTACATTTTGTTGCTTTACTATTGAATTTTGTAATACATTTTTTATCAACAACAAATGAAGTTTTTAAATCTATAGTTCAGTATAATTGAGTTTGGATACTCACTCAAGGGGGGCCACTTGATGAGGAATCTATGTTAGCTAGATATATTTTTTGCATATAGTTTAAGTTTCCTGCACCTTGGTATCGTAATTCTAGTGTTAACACAGTTCCTGCAGCCAAAGAGGGAGAGTTGTTGAAACATTATAATTGTGCTCACAAGTCTTTGGGTTTCCAAGTTGTTTTTTTCCTTCACATACTTTCAATTCAGCATTTCCTTTCCAACAATCTTTACAGCTATACAATAGTTTCCTTTTAAAGCAATTTGTTTCTTGCATCTATAGAATAGTTTCCTTTCAAAAGCATTTTTTTGCTGTAGCCCTAGTGTGGTCTGAGTAAGAATCCTTGGTGCATATACTTGTCTGACCCATTTCATGTAATACATCCCTGGATTGATAAATTAAATGAGTTTCTATAAAGGAGGATAGCTGCTTGGTCTGATGTCCAATCTTTGAGTCATGGTACTTGCCTAGTTTTTGATACCTTAATAGAACCGATCAGGTGTCCTGTGTTGTTCAGTTGTGAAACACTCAACATATTATAGTTTAGTCCTTTCACCCAATATGCATTTTCACATCTGATCAGATTATTCAACATGATGGTACCTTTTCCTTCAACTGGACAAGGTGAATCATTACCCATCATAACTAATCCACCATTAAAATATTCAAAAGTTTCAAACTTTTCTTTATCTCCAGTCATGTGATGAGTACATCCACTATCAATAATCCAGACATTCTTTTTGCTAACTTTAGATATGAGTGTTGTTTCAACACACCTTTCTTCTTTGTCTGAGTCATCCTTCATAGCAACAAATACTACCTCAATATCTTCATCTGAATCAGTGTTAGAATTTTCCGCTTTGTTCTCAACCAGGTAACAAGCCTTCTTTCCTTTTTCCTTGTAATCTCGGTTATCTCTTTTGTCAGAGTGTCAGTTTCTTATGTAGTCTCGATCATCACTTCTGTCATACTTCTTTTCATAGGATTTGTCATTGTTTCTTTGATCCTTTCTCTTATTAGGGCATCTTGCAGCAAAATTTCCAATTTCTTTGCAATTAAAATAAACCAATGTTAATTTACCTTTATATCTTCCTTTACCTTTATGTAATCTCCTAGCCATTGGTACTTTAAGTTCATCAAGTTCTTGTTCATCACTATCATTTTCACTTTCGTTTATCATAGTGTGTTTGTTACTAGATTTGATTAATTTTAGTGAAGACTTGAATGTTGACTCAATAGTAGGTAAGACACTATTGTCATAGTTGTTCATCTCAAATGAAATAAGTCTACCAATCAAACTATCAAGGGTAACATTGTTATTTTCTATTTCTCTCATTTCTTGAATTGCAGATACTCTAATAGCATAAATAGGCAATAAGGTTCTTATAACTTTACTTACAATTGTTTCTTCCTCAAGTACTCCTCCTACTCCACAGATAGCATTAGCAACTTCTTTGATTCTGTCACTATACTGAGTGATGTTCTCTCCTTCTCTCATTCTCAGGTCATCAAACTTTCCTCTTAGACTTTCAACTTCAGCTCTTAGCACATTGGTATCTCCTCCATGTACGAGCTTGAGTTTGTCACACATTTGCTTTGCAGAGGTGCATGATTTCACATCTTCAAATTCAGCATCAGTTAGTGAAGAAGCAAGTTCTATCATCATAGAATTATGTTCATGTTTCTCTCTTAATTGAACAATAGTCAGAGGTCTAGTAGGCACAACATATTCAGTATCCAAGTGTTGTGTAACATCATTTCCAATACCAAATAGATGAAGTCTTATCTTTCTTTTCCATGATGTGAAGTTGTCCTTGTTCAACTTAGGCACATCCCTTTTACTCATCTTGTGATCTTTAGATTAAGTCCCTTTAAACTTTTCTTCCAAGCACAAAAGCTCTGATACCAATTGCTAGAATAACTGAGAGGGGGGGTGAATCAGTGGACTTAATAATAATTCCAAAAATCCAACCAAAGACTTATCTCTAAAATATAATACCCTCTAGTTATCTTGCAGTCCATCAAGATGTATGCCATAAATAACTTTAACAAATATAACCTGCTCGGTGAGATATATTGTTTATCTTTTCTAGACTTTACCGAATAGCAGTAAATAAACTTAGAGTTAACTGACCAATCCAATTTCAATAATGTGTAAAGAAAAATATCAATGCAATGAACCATATACACATTTGACACAGATTTTTAATGTGGAAACCCAATATGGGAAAAACCACCTGGGACTGGTAACCCAAAATACTTTCACTCTTTTGAAGTGAGATCGGTGAAGAGCCAACCCTGTTAAAGGTTACAATACACACTGTAAAGTGTGACCTTGTTAGAGGATTTAAAACCAATAGTTTTTCTTTTGACCTAGCACTCACTATGTTATCAACAAGAAAACCTTTTGATACTCTTAAGTATATCAATACAATAAGGACCGTTAAATCCCACTCGGTTAAGAGATTTTCTGAATCAATGGTTAAACTGATATAGTAAATGATCTGTTCAAATATACAACTTTAATTTGCAAATATTCAGACCTATTGCTAGTTCTATAATACATCTTTGATAAATATACACATCAGTTCCTTTTCTTTCTTTCTTTGTTATGCTCGGTGAATGCTCTGTCCTTTGTTGCTTGGTGTCTACAGAATTCCTTGGCTCTGTTCTTCAGCCTGTATGATCAAATCTGCATGAAGAATTATATCTTCGTACAAATTATACTTAGCATTCCTCTCTCTTCATAATGAATTTCTTGTCTCTTTATATAGACATGATTAACCACTCAATCTCCTTGTTTTTATCGTAGATCTCTTCTTGATCCATAAAACTCGCCATGCTTTGCTTTATCCTGTAAAGATCTTCTTTAGTTTTATTCTGCAATTCTCTCCTTGATAACTATGAATAAAACGTGCTTTAAATCTCCTTTGCATTAGCTTAACTGATCATTGATAATAAAGAAATCAATCAGTCAATCTCTAAATTTAGCTCTGCCAGCTAAGCAATTTTGTCATTCTTTAACTTCAGTTATCCTTGGTAATTAGTTCTTGCTCGGTAACACTTGCTCGGTTATTGTGGTGCTTGGTATACACTGTGAACTGCTTGGTGCTTACTTTCTATCGGTATTCAATGTCACTCGGTGTATACAGACCTTTTATGTTTTATCGACAACATAAACTTTGTCTCTTCATATCTTCAAGGTTATGATATTATGTGTATGAACAATCAAACCATATCAAGTTGGCATCAATGACAATACAATACATTAATTGATTTAATGTCTTGCATTCACTTTTGCATCTCGGTGATCATCAACTTATCATCGTTAAGCATTCAATCAGTTATAGTTCATCAATATTAATAAACTGGTAGGAGAGAGATGTATCACTGGCATCCAGCCTTCATCTGCTAGAACTACTTGTTCCCATGAGCAATTTTTGGATGACACTCTTATAATGGGGGAGGCAACAATTAAATAAGCTAGAAACTTGAAGAAAGCCCTCTCTGTTTATACTGCAACTACCGGCCAACTTATCAACTAGGCTAAGAGTTCCTTTTTTTCATTAATACCCCTTTAGAGAGACAAAAAAAGATACCCAAAATCTTAGGTTGCAATATTGGAAGTCTCCCCTCATCTTACTTGGGATTACCATTATGCTCTAAACCTCATGAAAACTTTTGTTACTCTATTATAAACAGATATAATAACAAGCTTGTTGTTTGGAAAGGGGCAATTTTAAGCAATTCAAGGAAGCTCCAACTTCTGAAATCTACGCTCCAAAATCTCCTGTTTATGCTTTGAGTCTCTTTAAGATACCTCATAAATTTTCCATGGTGATTGAGAAAATCCAAAAAAGGTTCCTCTGGTCAGGTGTGGAAGAAAATAAAAGACTCAGCCTAGTGGCATGAGAAAATGTTTGTAAGCCAAAAAAGCTAGGAGGACTTGGTCTAAGATCAATTAAAAATGCCAACAAGGCCCTCTTGGCTAAAAAACTATGGAGAATTTATGGAGACCAAAAAGAATGGAATGAGATTATAAGAAATAAATACCTCTTTAACTACAATACTCAAGATGATTATATAAATAATGATATTAACATGAATGGCTCTAACATCTGGAATAATATAAGCTCAGCCAAAGATCTCATCATCAAAGGAAAGCGATGGAAGCTAGGGGATGGAAGGAGAATCAACTTCTAGGAAGATAATTGGATTCATAAGGATCCTTTATCTAATATCCAAGAGTAGAAATAGGTCACTAATATGTGCAAAGAAACATTTGGGATTAAGGCTAAAGATTACTGGCAGAAAAATAAATGGAGGAATCTTGGTGAAATAGATAGCAGATTTACTTCCCTCCAACATGAGTTGCAAACCTAGTCTATTAAAGATAACTTCTAGGATATTATTGTTTGGGGTCCAAGGCCTGATGGTAAATATACTATTGCTTCGGCATATAATCTCTTTAATGTGAGGGAGGAGAGACCTCTATGCTCTTATGTCTGGTACAAACATCTCACTCCGAAAATCAACTTCTTTTTTTGGCTCTTAATTCATAATAAACCTCTAACCCTTGATAATCTTTCTAAAGGGGTTTTTTTTTATCTTGCTAATAGATGTGTTCTTTGTTTGGAACAAGCTGAAACTTGTGATCACATAATGTTACACTTCTCCTTCACCCCATAGGTTTGGGAAGTTATTCTTAGGAAATGGAATCTGTGTTGGTTTTTTCCTCTCCCATGGTAGGATTTTGTCAAACAATAGAACATTCCTTCCCAAAACCTAATTGCAAAATACTTTTGGATATTAATCCCTCCCCACTTCTGCTAGCGTATATGGAAAGAAAGAAATAATAGAATCTTCAAGGAGAAACATTCCAGCCCTGAAGCTATTGGCAACCACATCTGCAGAGCGCTGGAAAAATACTTCATATCCTCTATCAAAAATAATGTTGCTAGGAATATTATGAACACTAGAAAATGACAGTTTAATATTCCTGATCCTAAATCAAAACATTTGAGAGCTACTGCTACTTGGACCTCTCCTCCTGTTGATTGAGTTAAAGCTAACTTTGATGGGGCATCAAAAGGCAATCTGGGAGTTGCAGGAGGAGGTGGAATAATAAGAGATTGGAAGGGAACCTGTGTTGGGACTATAGCTACTCCCTTGGGAGTGCAATCGAATCACAGAGCCGAAGCAATGGCTTCCCTTAATGTGATGTTGTTGGCAGAAGAGATGGAATGTTAAAAAGTTTGGCTAGAGGGTGATTCCCTTAATATCATCAATAATATTAAAGGTAACAACAAGGCGTCATGGACTATCAAGCAAATCATTGACAAAATTAATGACATGGCCTCAAAATTTACTGCCTTTCATGTAACCCACAATTTCTGCAAAACTAACCAAGTGATAGATGTGTTGGCTAACCTTGGGGTTAGATGTGATGTCACTCACATGTGGCACAACTCAACAAAGATAAATGATGAAATAAACTTGTTAATTAATCATGACAAAATTAATCACAAGGAGGGTTTTATTAATACTATTGATCATAACGCATGATGGGACTCAGATTTGGAGTATGATGAAGGTGAAGCGCCAAGTGAACAGTTATTGAAATTATTACTCTCTGCCTTCGCATGCTTTCTGGGTCATAAAGAGAGAGTTAGTGCATTATCCCAATTATTCGAAGCAAACTGGTTGTTGTCTGAGAAATTTGGAGATTAATGAAATTTCTAAGGAGTTGATGAAATTAAGAAAATCCAACATCACTAAGGAGGAAAAAGCTATGGGTGGAGACTTAAAAAGAGAGGAACCAGCAGAGTGTAAATGGGTGCAGGAGAAAGATGTTTGGAGACAGCTAAGGAAGGGCAAAGTGCATCGATATCTGAAATGCCTACATGACAATGACAAGGAGATCACGAAGGCTTTTGTTATAGCGTGGGAGAATGGTAAAGTTAATATTTTGGGTAAATATTTTACCCTAACCTTAGAACTTCTGGCAGAGATTACAGGGCTCCCTCTGGATGGTATGCACTTCTCCAAAGACAAGAAAGTGGGAAATAAAGCCTACAAAACCTTTCCCAAGTCCAATGAGGAGTGGACAATGCTAGTTAAAGGAAATCTAGACTATGTGAACTTGTCCAACATCAAACACATGTTGGCCTTTGTTATCAGAGTGATAATGGAATATTTCACGCTTGATGGTAGGTGCTCTAAAGTCTAAAACTACCATTTTGTGCTTGTTAATCATTTCAGACATGATATTAGAGTGTCTTTCCCATTTTACCTTCTTAGTTCACTCAACCAGAGCATAGTGGACTTCAGAGTTAGGGCTTCCTCTATTTTGCATGAGGGGCTCATCCTTCTCATTGCAGAGCATCCTAAAAATCACATTTATGAGCCACTCCCCAAACAGATAGATAATGCTAAAAGGAAGAATGTGAAGATGTCGTGTGGAAAGAAACCTAGCAAAGCCACAAACAAAAAAATCTGTAAAGGCACAATGGAAGCTGATATCACACTCTCTATCTTCGATGATGTGGAAGGTATGAGGACTGAGGATGACTAGGAGGAGGATTCTACTGAGGATGAGGAAATCAAAGATGGGGAGAAGAGCAATAGAGAGGATTCTAAGAAGGCTAACCCTACCATTACTGAGCCTATGGGTAAGGAAGGTAATATTGCTACTGAGTATACCATGGATGTGGAAAAGACTGTCTCAGATGAGATAATTAAACAAGTTGACAACCTGATGGAAATGTATATTGACAAGGATCAGAATAATTCAATGGAAGATATGGAGGAGTCTAATAAGATGAATGAAGATAACCAAGATAATACTCTGGAGAACAGGGCTAAGACAGTTCTTCAAGAACCTAAGGAAAGTGAAATTGAAAAGGAAAATACTGGAAATGTAGAGGAGAATATTGCTATTGATAAAATGGAAGAATCGGAAAAGGCCCAAAATGACAAAAACTTTGTCGACCTCGACAAGGAAGCCCAGAATGAGCATATTGACTATGAAATTAATTCAACTCCTTCTGAGAGCCCTGAGGACAACGCTGATGAGAAGGAAAATAAACATCAGAAGTAGAGAAGCTTCAAAGAAGACCTTTGGGATCAGGACTTTAAGGTCAAAAGAATAGTCAACATTTCCTTTCTTCAATCAGCCAGAAATAAAGAAATGTATGGTTACAATATTGACAAATGGGTTCAGGATGACATTCAGGAGTTGCAAGCTAAGTGCAAAGACCTTGAAGAAAGAAACACCTTGCTGGAGGAGATCATAGAAAAAAGGAGGAATGATGCTGAAATGTATCAGCAAGGTAATGAGGTTTTTGAAAAGGTAACTGGTAACACTACTGTGCTGGATGATAAGATAAGTAAATGATTGATAATAGGATTAATCCGATAACTGAGAAAACCAACAACAACAACAACAACATTATGCTGAGGAAGCTGACTACTCTCATCAAATCAGGCATGAAAGCTTCTGTTGATAACTTGAAAGCTTTGCACACCCTGCTAGAAGGGAACAGTAATGACAGAGCTAATTTGGAGGAAGAGGGGAAACAAGAACTCCAAATTTCAGGCCTAGGTTCCAGAACTAGATCCAGTACTAGAAAGAAGACAACGACCCAAGTCAAAGATATTATTAATCTTTGGGATTTTATCCAGAATATGGAAAATCAGATGGTGGAAATCCAGAATGTGGAAAACCAGATGGTAGAATCTGAGAAGTGTTTTAAGGTGTTGGACTGATTCGAGTGCTAGAAGTTTTTTTGGTATCATCTTTTGTTGTTTTGGGTGTACATTTTACTGTATATCTGGGGTCTTAGCCCTTTTTGGTTTTTTGTCTCTGTCTGTGACACCTAGTTGTCGTTTAGGGTTTCTCATGCTTATCTTTTCTTAGCTTTGTTAAAGGGTTTCGAGGTCCCTTCAAAACCTGTAGTTACCGTAATAAAAAATATATTTTGATCAAGACCAATTTAGTGAGTGAAAAGCAAAGGGGTGGAAAGACAACAAATAATGCATTTTGATTTTTTTAATTACAATCAAATGATTTTCAACTTCTTATGAGTGTTTGATCTTTTCTTCAAACTCATCATATCAATGGCCCCCTCTCACCTTCCCTCAATAAATTGTATATTAAAAGTATCATAAACACATTGGGCTAGTTCTAAGAAGGATTTGAATTTAAGAGACTTCAAATACTAACAAAAATAAATGTTGAAGATTAATTTACTTAATTTTTTTTAATATAAAACAATCAGAAATTATTTCCTTATAAATTGTAATTTATAATAGAGCAGAACTCATACTCTTATAACATGTGAATATTGGGACCTAATTTTTGTGGGGACATGCAAGATTGGTCGAAGCTCTTATATAGGGAAAAACAGTGCCCATGAAACTTTCACAAGCGTTGGTAGTGTGAAACAGGAAAAAAATTATGTGAATGCGGGTGATGAAAACCAGGCTGGTTATAACATGTGAATATTTGAATTTGGAACCAAATTCTTTTGGGGGGGAGGGGGCATGCAAGATTGGTCGATGCTCTTATATAGGGAAAAACAGTGCATGCAACTTTCACAAGCGTTGGTAGTGTGAAACAAGAAAACATTTATGTGAATGTGGGTGATGAAAATTAGGCTGGTTGATTGATCATCTGAACTGGAACCCTAACGAATTCACACTCCAGTTATCAACACAGGGATTCTT
This sequence comes from Thuja plicata, assembly GCA_018584345.1. NCBI lineage: Eukaryota > Viridiplantae > Streptophyta > Pinopsida > Cupressales > Cupressaceae > Thuja > Thuja plicata. The sequence continues at coordinate 4,732,300 of MU223089.1, forward strand.
TTTATTTTTCTCTTCTGTTTCTTTAAAGTTATTGAATTTGTGAAACCCATAAAAATCCAGCTTGATAAATCCCCCCTTGTTTACTACCCTTGACTACTATGAAAACTCCGATTACCTAATAAATCAGTAATCAAATTACAAAGTGAATCAGTACTCCGATTACACAGTGAATCAATAATCCAAATACCAAGTGAATCAGTACTTCCAATTACCCAATGAATCAGCAATCCAATCAACAAATGAATCAGTACCCACAATTACCCAAATAACTAACAATTCAATTACTAAAATGAATCAGTACCCCAAATACCAATGAATCGGTAATCCAATGACCAAATGAATCAATACCCCTAATTACCCAATCAATCAGTAATCCAATTACCAAAATGAATCAGTACCCCTAATCACCTAATGATTCAGTATCCCCCATTACCAAATGAGCCAGTAATCCAGTTACCAAATATATCAGTAGTCCAATTACCAAAATATGAACTGCAATTACCCATGTTGGATGAATTTCATAAAATAAAATTTGCTTTACTGTATCCAATTTTCCACTTTTTAACCGTTTCGACATTCAATAAATTGTTTTACCAGCACTTTGAATTCTTGTCTTATTTTCAATATTAGATTTCTATAGCTCAGGCCTCAAATCACAGAAGAGTTGAGTTAGCATCTTTCTAGCCCTCTGCACTTGCTTTAGATTTAGAAGACCACCAGGTAAGCTTTCCATAGCTTTCAGTATATTAATTTTCATTTTTTCTTGTTCTTTTTGTTTCCCTGCATACTTGGGATCAGGATGCTTATAGGGTAAATGAAATATTATTTGCTATTTAATTAAGTATTTGGTTTAGATGATTTGTTGTGACATTTTCCTGTTCTAATCTCTATAAAGAAAAGCTAGAATGGAAATAAAATCTGCCCATATGTATTGCAATAATTTATGTCCATGTTACCAAAATTTGACCTTACCCATAAAGACAATTGCAGTAATTCCATACCACACCATGGAAAGTTTGCCTTTCTAATTCCATTCTGAGTTTCCAGCTAACTTACAAACCAGAACCATTTACTGCAATCTGGAGCAAGAGCTGATATAATGTGTTCGATGAATCTATTTCTAAAATATTTTTTTATAGGAGTTATGAATTGGATAGAGATAGATTTTGAAAATGTTGAAACCAATGTACATGAATCCAACATGACTAATGGAATTACAGCTGCCACATACATTCTGCGGCACTATCTGGGTACTTTGTAGCACTCCCTGACTACAAACTACCTGTGAAACAAGTGCTAAGATATTCATTCAACATCCCATATACTTTTAAATGGTCTTTTAAGGAATTTTAAAGCACACTCTTTTTCATGAAAATGAAATGGTCAACTACTTGACATCACTATTTTATTATTTCGCTGGGTGAGGAGGGATTTTTAACCTAGCTCATAGACGAGGGACCTCTTTTCTGATATGAAAGCATAGTATTACTCTGAATAGTTTAAACCCATTAATCTCAGCACAACAAGGGTAGAGAAAGTGAGAGCCTGCAAGAACACTAACTCAACAGCGGTCCAGAACACAATCTAAAGTACTATTGGCGTGAATGCCAATACTATCAATGCTAAGGTTCAAATCTATAAGAATATTGGATCAACGAAGGCACAAAACCTATGATTCTAATAGTTCAAAGAAATTTGAATCTTAATTGTGATAACAACAATGCCACTAAAGGCGAAAGAATAGTTCGCTTTCGCCTTTAGTGGCATTATTGTTATCACAATTAAGATTCAGATTTCCCAGAAAATTAACAACAATGTTTCTTCAGAGTCTCCTTGTTCCCAGAAAAGGAATCTGGGGAAGGAAAACCCTGATTCTAAAATTAACCAGAAATCTCTAGACCATTTCTTTAAACCACCCTGATTTTGGTTGGGTTTCTCTTTGCAGCATCTGGCTGCTTTGTAGTCCAGATGGTTTTCTTTTAGCTGTGGTTGGTTGTGTTCGTTGTTTTGCTGCTGTCCTTTTTTATAGTTCTTTTATCTGTCTTAATATAAAGATTCTAAACCTTTTCAAAACCTAAACAACAATACCACTACATAACCATCACATTATAAGGAGAACGCCACAATTCAGATTTTTTCTTCCCTTAAAAACATGCTGATATCTGATCATGTTAACTTTGAAGTCACCTGAAAATATTTCAGTTCAGAATTGGTAGATTTCGCAAGATTGAAAATTCAGCATTATAACTTCTGATCTGAGCACTGGAAAGATCATTGTTCTGATAAAATATGCATCTGATAATTTTTTATGTACTAAACCTAGTTACAGGAGGTTTATAGGCAGTGGTGATAGGAAGCATAATGTCTTTGAATCTAGGATACATATAATATGATACATGTGTCCTTATGAAAGTGCCCATATTACATCTTTCCCAATTGATTCAAATTTACAGTGCGTAGTTTTATATCTTTATTTTGTTTGGTTTTAACTTATTGTACTAAACTTTATTTCCAATTCTATTATTCTTTAATATTATTTATAAATTTTCGTGATAATTTCACTTCAATTCATTTCGATTCCATATTTTGAAGAATTCAAATCTTTATCTTGAAGAAAACTCTATATCTTTCATCCGCTGCCTAGATTGTTCTCTGTATCTATCATGCTTTTCCTATAGCAAGATGCTTGTATGCACGGTTTTATTTATAACGGCTACTTCACCTTTTAAAACCCCAGCCCCTCTCTTATATCTCTCTTTCTTAACCCTTCTGCAAGATTCTTCCATTCTATATATATGTATTAGCGAGCCAAAACAGACTTACTAGGAGTCTAATCTGAGACCTCCCAAATATCCATCTGACCACAACAGCAAGTACTCAAACCCAAGACCACCTAAAAACTGTTCCACTTAGTTTGCCACCATG
>MU223089.1:4743635-4763926 GCA_018584345.1 Thuja plicata
ATATATATATATATATATATATATATATATATATATATATATATATATATATATAGTGACTTCCAGTTTGTTGTACATTGACTTTGAATGCTATTGATTATGCAGAGCATGCTTGTTGAATAATACAGTAGAGAATTTTTTATTTATGTGTCGCTTGTTGTGTATCTACAACACGACAATTCAATGCTTTAATACAAGGGAGCATAAAATCATGGAGCTACCTCCACGATGGTCTTCTCATTTCCTTAGAATGGAGACAATGCTTTGTTTAGACTTAACAAAGTTACTGCAAGTAAAAACTTTTATCGACATCGCCACTTTTGATTATGTTTTCGTCGATTAATATATCATTCAAAATATATAATGTTTTGATTACTGGTAAAAACAAGTTTTGAAGGGACTCAAAACCCTTTACATCAAGGAATTACAAAGATAGGAATAATTATCAGCAGAAAAAGAAGCTACATCAACAAACAACCCATAAGGGGGCAACACAAACGACCAAAAAAGGAATGCAGAGAAAACCAACAAAAAAAATAGAAACTAGCTGAAACACCGTCTTAGTTACCAACACTCATTACAACAACACTCTCCTCCAGGGTCTCATCCATCTTGACCTGGATATCATCCATCCTCCTAATAAGGCTCTTCAGCACTTCCACATTTTTCTTAATCATGGGGAAATTTTTCTTGCAGCTAGCCTAGGTTCTAGAACTCGGCCCGCCAATAATCTCTAGGTCATCATCCCTTTGTTCAGCTCCCTCTCCAAGACCACTCTCCAAAAAATTAACCAAGGTTTTGAGATTAGTGGATGAGGCTTTCATGCTATCTTTGCTATGGTGGAGAATACCTAAAATAGTACCCTTTATCTTATCCATTCTTTTCTTCATAGCCTCTGGGTCATTGTTTAGATTATGGGTGGAATTACCCTCTTTGCTACCTTTTTCCATCTACTCCTGGAGAATGGCATTTGTAGCCTCCAATTTCCTGCACTTCAGATTAAGTATTTTTATCTCTTGGAAGCACCACTTAATAAATCTGAAGGAGTACAAAGCTTCAACTTTAGTAGTCTGAAGGGCCCGAATAGTGATCTCCTCCTTGTCCTCAAAAGCCTAAAAAATCAACCTAATAGAAGATTCTTTGACCCTATGTAAGACCAGAAAAAGGCATAATATACATATCTAGGTAACCACAAAAACCTAAACAATATGCAAACCTATCTATTCTAACATTAGAGCCATTGAAATGGGAATTCAAAAACATATGCAAGACAAACATGAGAACCCCCTTCAAGTGATTCTCAAATGCTCTCCTTTCTTCTCCATGGAGTAGATTATTGTTGGTCTTTTTCAATGAAAAAAATTTACAAGTATTGAAAAGCCAAATTTGATAGCAAGAATACTAGAAGAGAGTGGTTCGAACTTGAAAGAGAGAATTGAATCTCAATTTATAGAAAAGAGAGACAATTTACAGATTTGGAAAGTAATGCATAAATCAATGCATAATTGAGAGAAATGGAAGAAAAAGGATGGGAGCAAATTAATAGGATATTAGGAGTACAATTAGGGGAGAAATGGATAGGGAAAGGTGGAAGAGCTCATGGAGCTAATTAATAGGGAAAATGAAGCACAATTAAGGGACATGACAAATTAGGTGGAATTAGGAAGAATTAATTCAATTAATAAATCAATATTCCTCATAAAACAATAATTAGCATTTATGAAATTATAAAATCTCATAAACTAGAATTAGCCAATTAATTAATTAGAAATTAATTAATTGTGAAGACTTATGATAAGAATGAATAAATATGATTTATTCATAAAGAATAGGGACAAATCTTAGGTCATTCATCCCAAGAGGATAAATTAGTGAATTATTGATCAAATTGAAGGAATTAATGTACAATTGAATTGATTTTTGATAATATTGATAGGGTTATGATAGGTTTGAGGCATTGATGAACTTTGACAATCACTCAAATAATGATGTTTGAAAATGATTAAATAGCATCAATGAACTTTGATGAAATCATAGGATTGATGCAGGGATAGGGAAACATCGATGAACTTGGACAATACTATCAAATTGATAATGGTAAGTTGATAATGATAAAATCGATGAACTTGGACAATGTTATCAAATAGGTGATAAAAGGATACAAAGCATTGATGAACTTGGACAATGCCCCTAGAATGATGATAATATTGATTATATTTAGTAAAGAGTGTGATTGATTTGAAAAGTAATTTAATTAGGCATTAATGATCTTGGACAATGCCCCAGAATGGTTGGAATGAGTCCAAAATGATTCTGAAATGATTAGGAATAGAATAGAATATATTTGAATTGATTTAGGATGATTTGATATGGTTTAGGATCAAATAGGATCGGTTAAGGGTTGATTGGAAATGATTAGGAAAATGATCAATTTGACAAAGAGAATAGAAATATTAGTAAATAATTGAACAATTTTGCAATATTCAATTATTGACGAAAGACACAATGTTGTCATATAATACAGATCATTTGCGCAACATAGAGGAATAATTAGATCGCAAAATAATGTTTCAATTGTAATGCAAAAAATGTTAAAACACGTAGACTAGCAGGCTGGAACCATTTTTGTGTGTCTACATTTTTCCCCTCTTTGATACAATGCAATTTTGAGTGTTGTGTCAAAGAATCTTGAAGAAAAATCTCATTAAAACAAGCCCCTATAATAACAGGATACATAGGTGCCCCCTTGAGAAATTGACCAAAAAATGCAAGTGATAGGTTAATTTGTCGACAAAGATGAGACAAATCCACAACAATGAACGAATCAAAAATCAGAGGACAAACACAAACTTTATGAGGTGCAGAGTGCAAAAAGCATCATGACCAACATAAAAGGCAAAGGTTGCACGTCCATCTAGGCAACCAAGAGGCTATAAAAAGGCTTGGAGAGAGATTTGGATGTCATTTTCACTCTCACATTTGGAAGAATTTGAGCTCTGGAGCAAGGAGAATGGATCGAGTGCCAATGAAGAATCAACGTGGGGAATGAGTGTGCAGATACAAACGGTCATTCAAAATGGGACATGAGGTGAGTATATTTGAGCCTCTCAGTCATTTCTATGGTTTGCACTCTTTTCTAGGCATTTAGGACTCAAAATAGGTCAAAAGGGGTCCACACATGCCAAATACATAGCTCACATGACCAACTGTGAAGCTCACATGCCCAACTATGCAACAAGTGCACTTGCCATGACCAACTGCACAGTACACATGCCCAAGTGTGCTGCCTGCGCAGTTGGTTAGCCAAACTATTCAGTTGGTAAAGAAAATTACAAATGGGAGAAAACAAGGTTTGGGGGCTCCTAAACCTTCCCAAACCTTCCTAAATAGGTCAAAACCCTAGGATAAGGTCAAAATTAGGTCAAAGCTAATCAAAACAGGTCCTGGGTTGGTCAACAAGTAACAAATAGTATACAAAGTTGACCAAAGTTGCATGGTAACCTCAAGAGGAGCTTGCATTGCCGCAAACACGGGAGAGCAGGCCGGTGTGCCTGGATATCCATCATAGAATGAGAAGGCATGAGAGGAATATCCTAGCCTCATTAGGTCTCTACTATATCACCTATATGCCCAATATTAGGTCAAATCACGGATTGATTACAACACTAGCAGAGCGATGACACTTAGAGATGAGTTCATTCCACCTACCCATAGGCAAGGTGACTGTGACATTGGAGGACATGTGGTGCATCCTCAGGTTTCCTATACATGGTGAGCTAGTAGATGACAACCTCATGATAGGCAGATCAACACTACACTAGTTTTTTGACAGCGATGATGAGCACCTAGACATTTGAGACTATGAGATGAAGTGGGATACCATGGTCAGACAACACTACGGACTGATCAAAGTGATATTCTGTGTGATCAGAGCATTACTAGTGCTAGACAGATGAGTCCATGTCTTCCCTATCAGCTGGGGGAGAGTCCTAGAGTGCATGATTATGGAGGGCAGAGTGTTTGCATGAGGTTTGTGCATGTTGGTGATGACCTACTATCAAGTCCATCAGGTAGCTTACAGAGGAGGGTTATTGATTAGTAGCAGGATTATGTTGTTGCAGGTGTGGGATTACGATCACATAGATTTCTTTCAGCCCATTACATAGAGGATCATACTTCCAAACATGCCATATGTATACTACTATTGAGGAGCACTTTCATAGGGGCCATTGGGTTACACATTGCATTTCAGACATGAGATAGACATTCTCAAAGATTTCACATGGCGACAATACATATATTTCCCCAGATGGGATGATGAAAGAGAGAACTTACCCTATTGTAGGCATGAGAGATACCACATTGGGAGGATTATGATAGGTCACATGGTGATCAAGATGTATTTTCCAGAGAGAGTGCATAGGAATTTCAGAGAGAGATAGGGAGTACCGACAGGTACAACATTGTTTGCATGATCGAGGGGTGAGGTCAGGACATGGGGTAGAGTACTTTGGACTTAGGTAGCTTATGTAAAGTTTGAACAGTTGCAGCCTAGGCAGTGGGGAGTAGGTGCATAAATTACAGATGCATGGATGAAAATTGAGTATGACCGATGGTTTTTCGAGCATAGGCCTATTACTCTAATAGATCTGGCAGTTCTAGTACCAAGATTGCGAATGGCTAGGGATGAGATCATGGAGGAGGAGGATGAGGAGGATGAGGAGGAGGAGGATGATGAGGGTGAGGAGAGTGGCGAGGATGGGGATAGTGCTGACAGTGATCCTGGCATGATTCCTATGCAGATGGATGAGGACAGAGATGAGCCGCTATAAGATGAGGAAACACAGGTGCCCAATGATAGGTTTGAGGATGATAGGTTATAGAAATAGTGCATTGAAAAGATGACTAGCCAGATAGACCAGTTGACACTCGAGAAAGACACAGATAGAGCTGCATGGTTTTTCAAGCAAGCATCATCGAGTGAAGAGCGATCATCATTCACATCACAGGTGGACAGATTGAGGGCAGAGAGAGATACATACAGATTAGCATTCTTAGCTAGATTGGAGAAGTTGATAGTAGAGAGGGATGCTTTGATTTCCTATCGAGATACAACTATGTCTAAATCATAGAGGGCTGAGGAGGAGTCACAACAGTTCATTAGTACCATCACAGATGCTAGCACACATAGTGTTGTAGAGATGCTAGGGAATGCTCAAGGAGAGTCATAGTATTGGAAGGACATGTACAAGAGAGATGTGCCATGAGAGAAGTGGGCACCAAGTTACAGAGTTTCTTCTAGAAGATTGCACTCCAAGCGGACATAGAGCAGTGGGGGAGTGTTAGGATCGAGGGGGTCACCTAGATCAAGACAGACATGGCACTAGGCAGGAGGAGCATCATCTTCTAGACATGACAGGGATCAAGAGGACTAAGAGAGCATAGGCTGACAAGAGATTCTCTCTAGCAGAGGAAATTTTTTTATATACATGTTATAGATCACGAGCCTGCGAGCCTCAGTGTACATAGACACCTTGATTTTTGTACTCTGATACTTTTTTGAGATATATATATGATATGCAGCTATTTTATGATGCACATGATGGATGCTTATGCACATGATTTTACTTTCTTGTTATATGATGATGCTTAGATATTGCAATGTATCTCTTTTTTATGCAATAATGTACATGTTATGAATGAAAATGTAAGATGTCAGGTTCACAAGATGTAAGAGCAAAAAAAGGATGAATATGCATTTCTAAGTAACCACAAAACCCTAAACAATATGAAAACCTATCTAATCTAATAGTAGAGCCATTGAAATGAGAATTCAAAAACATATGCAATAAACATATGAAAACCCCCTTCAAGTGATGCTCAAATGCTCTACTTTCTTATCAAAGGAGTAGATTATTGTTTCTCTTTGTCAATGGCAAAAATGCACAAGTATTGAAAAGCCAAAGTTGATAGCAAGAATACTAGGAGACAGTGGTTCTAACTTGAAAGAGAGAATTGAATCTCAATTTATAGAAAAGAGAGATAATTTGCAAATTTGAAAAGGAATGCACAAATTAGTATGCATAAATCAATGCATAATTGAGGGAAAATGGAAGAAAAAGGATGGAAGCAAATTAATAGGAAATTAGAAGCACAATTAGGGCAGAAATGGATAGGGAAAGGTGGAAGTGCTCATGGAGCTAATTAATAGGGAAAATGAAGCACAATTAAGGGATATGAAAAATTAGGTGGAATTAGGAGGACTTAATTCAATTAATAAATCAATATTCCTCATAAAACAATAATTAGCATTTATGAAATTATAAAATCCCATAAACTAGAATTAGCCAATTAATTAATTGTGAAGACTTAGGATAAGAATGAATAAATATGATTTATTCATAAAGAATAGGGAAAAATCTTAGGTCATTCATCCCAAGAGGATTAATTATTGAATTATTGATCAAATTGAAGGCATTAATGTACAATTGATTTGATTTTTGATAATATTTATAGGGTTATGATAGGTTCAAGGCATTGATGAACTTTGACAATGCGCTCAAATAATGATGTTTGAAAATGCTTAAATAGGATCAATGAACTTTGACGATGCCATAGGATTGATACAGGGATAGGGAAACATAAATGAACTTGGACAATGTTCCCAAAATGACAATGATCTGCAATAGCATTGATGAACTTGGACAATACTATCAAATTGATAATGGTAATTTGATAATGATAACATCGATGAACTTGGAAAATGTTATCAAATAGGTGATAAAAGGATACAAAGCATTAATGAACTTGGACAATGCCCCTAGAATGATGATAAGATTGATTAGATTCAGCAAAGATTGTGATTGATTTGAAAAGTGATTTAATTAGGCATCGATGATCTTGGACAATGCCCGAGAATGGTTGAAATGAGTCCAAAATGTTTCTCAAATGATTAGGAATATAATAGAATAGATTTGAATTGATTTAGGATGATTTGATAAGGTTTAGGATCAAATGGGATTGGTTTAGGGTTGATTGGAATTGATTATAAAAATGATCAATTTGACAAAGAGAATAGAAATATTAGTAAATAATTGAACAATTTTGCAATATTCAATTATCGACAAAAGACACAATGTTGTCATATAATAAAGATCATATGTGCAACATAGAGGAATAATTAGATTGCAAAAAAATGTTTCAATTGTAATGCCAAAAATGTTAAAACACATAGACTAGTAGGGTCGAACCATTTTTGGGTGTCTACACATCCATACCAAAATTCTTCAATATTTTTTTCATATAATTAGACTAAGATATAAAAATACCTTTATCAGTTTGTGTAATCTGCAACCCAAGGAAAAATTTCATCTCACCTATCATAGACATCTCAAATTCTTTCTACATCTCATCAACAAATTCCTTACTCAACTTTTCATTTCCAATTAAGATGTTATCATGATCAATTTTGAAGTACAAATTACTATCATCAATACCTTTACTAAAACCAAGTGTCAAAAAATACTTATCCAATCTCACATACCATGCTTTAGGTTCTTGTTTCAATCCTTAAAGTTCTTTCTCCAGTCTGCAAAACATGTCATCTTCATCGGTCAAGGGAAAACCATCTAGTTTCTCAATGTATACTTCCTCTTCCAAATCTCCATTCAAGAATGTAGAATTAACATCCATCTGATATACCTTGAAATTTTTTTAAGTAGCATATGAAAGAAACGTCCTAATAGCTTCAATTCTAGAAATAGGATCAAAGGTCTCCTCAAAATCAATACCTTCCATATGTGAGTATCCTTTGCAAACAATTCTAGATTTATTATGAATCACTTCACCTTCTTCATTCAAATTGTTTCTGAATACCCATTTGGTACTAATCACATTCTTGTCCTTAGGTCTAGGAACAAGAGTTCAGGTCTTATTCTTTTCAATATGTTTCAATTTTTCTTCCATTGCTTTAACCTAATTACCATCTTTACATGCTTCATCAACATCTTTAGGCTCAATCTTAGAAATAAAACAAATTTCACTTCTAGCAATTCTTCCTCTAGTATGAACACCCTGATTCCTATCACCAATAATCTAATTCTTTGAATGGTTTAAATTTATATACCTGGGATTCTTTTGATTTTATTTTCTATCAGACTCTTGTGTTTCCACTTATTCATCATTTTTTTTTTCATTTTGTTCTACTGATCCATTCTGATTTTGGTTCTAATTCTATGCTTGCACAATCTGACTCTCTTCTTCATTATCTGATTTATATATGCAAGATATGACCTATTTCTGAATTTTTTCATCCACTCTTTAATCTGCGCTTTCAATTAATTTCTTCAACCTCATATTATAACATTTATATGCTTTGAATTTTGTAGAATAAACAATAAATATTCCCTCATCACATCTAGGATCAAATTTCCCTAGGTCTTCATCTCTTGTGAAATAGAATTTACTTCAAAAAATTCTAAAATATTTCATCGTAGGAATATGACCATACCAAAGTTCATAAGGTGTCTTACCAGTTCCCTACTTAATTTGCACTCAGTTCAAAGTGTTTACTAAAGTGATAAAAACTTATTTCCAATAGATATGTGAAACATTTCCTTCAATCATCATGGTTAAATTAGTTTCTAGAATATTTTTATTTATTCTATCTGTAATTCTATTATGTTGCATGGTTCGTAGAGCAGACATTTGTCTCTTTATTCCATGGTCTTCACAAAAAATGTTAAACTCGGTAGAAGTAAATTCACCACCTATGTTTGATCTCAGACATTTCAACTTCAATCCTATTTAGGTCTCAACCATGACTTTGAAAATCTTGAATTTGTCAAAGGATTCAGATTTCTCTTTTAAAAATTTAACCCACATCCTTATATAATAATATTCCATGAATAGAATGAAATACTTGTTTTCATAATAACTTTGTGTTCTTGAAGGACCACATAGATCAATATGCACCAAATCCAAAATTCCACTTAAAGAATATTTCTTTCTCTTAAAAGTAGACTTAGTCAATTTACCCAACTAACATTCCTTACACATCGCATTAAGAAGCTTCAACAATTTAGGAAGATCTCTAACAGGTCTTGTAGTACTTATCTTCACAATGTTATCAAAGTTCACATCATAAAATCTCTTATGCCACAACCATTTGTCATCAATCTTAGCAATCAAACATCTAGTTTCAGAATTGTTCAAGTGAAATGCATTACCTTTATCATTTCTTCTTGTAGCAATCTCAATTCTAGAGCTTCCAATAATTTTGCACATTCAATCCTTGAATTGTAAGTTGTATCCTTTATCAACTAGTTGTCTAACACTCCAAAGTTTATATTTGAAATATTAAACATATAGAAAATATCAATATTAGTCTTACCATCAAGAGTCATAGAACCTTTTCCTTTGATCATGTAAGTATTATCATTGCCAAATATGGAAACACCACCATCATACCTTTCCAATTTCACATTTTTTTTGTCTCTAGTCATGTGTTGTGAACATCCACTATCAATAACCCATTCATCCTTCGTATCCACATGCAAAAGCAAGGCTTTCTCTTCATTCAAAAAATTAGGATCTTCATATTTAATAGAAATAAACACAATCTCATCTTCACTCTTTTCAAATTCATCATCAGACAAACCTTCATCAGCAAAATAATAACACTTCTTCTAATATTTAGACTTGAATTTATTTGGCTAGTACTTATGTTCTCTATTAGGACATTTTGAAGAAATATGACCAATCTTATTACATGAAAAACACTTTAAAGGCCACTTACCTTAATACTTACCAAATCCCTTAGGTATTCTCTTTACAATTAGGGATTCAATCTCATCAAGATTTCTTTCTTCTTCGTCAATCTCTGCCCATTCCTTAGCATATTTATATTCATTCTTAGATGAACTTTCTCCAAAATCATATATTTTCTTATCCTTATAAATAGTAGCTTTAAATGTAGTTTCAACTTTAGGAAGACTATCACCAAATTCTCTTATTTCAAAAGTAGATAACTTACCAATTAATGTTTCTCTTGTCACTTTAGCCATGCTTTTGGTTTCTTCAATATAAGCAACTTTGTGATTGTAAATAGGAGGAAAGGATCTCAAGATCTTAGAAATAATTTCTTTATAATCAAATACTATAGCCATGTTTAAATTTGTTTTGATTTAATTGGTTTGAATTGATTTGAATTATATGGCTATATTAGTTAATATAATTTAGTGATAAAAATCACCTAGGACATTAAATTTGATTTTAAAAATGAATTATGCCAAATTAACATTGTCATGAAATAATTGGGGGTATGATCACACTTAAGGAAAATAGAGTTTATAGTTGGAACAAACCAAATTCAGGTGGTTACAGACCTAACTGGGGGAAATTGGTCATAGTTTCACATATCCTTGATCTACCACACTTTGATCCACATGCAGCTAACTGGGTACATCAGAAAACCATTGTTGAATACTTAAACAGATCTGATGATGAGGTCACGGACTCTCATAATTATGAATGGGAAGAGCTATCTATCGCCACTAAAGATATTGGAATAGATACAATTCACATGTTTGCAGCACCCTTGGCTCCTTGTAAACAATCTAACACTCCTCCCAACGACACTGATAATCTTGAAGCAGAAGAAGAGTTCCTTCCCTCGATCATTGATGAAGAAATTGGTGATTAAATAAGTCTAGAAGAATTTCATAGGCTACAAGAAAGAAGCCTCCTTTTACAGAGAGATGATGATGAGATTTCTACTGACAAGTCACTAGAGTCTGGTCCACATATGACTAACAATGACCCTTTTAATGATGACCTCACTCTTATTGATCTACACATTGAAGAAATTAACTTAACAAACCATGTCATGTCGGTTAATGGGCTTGATGCTAGCGGGATGTTGTCCTTCCCAAAGACTGACTCCCTATCATTGGTACTTCCAGACTTAATTGATTGGACTAAAATAGATCCTACTCCTATCCTTGACTTTCCTAATGACCACACCCTAGCTTGTTATCTTAATGCTTGTGAACCTTACCCTTCTTCCACCAATGCAAGGAGCGAGAACATGTCACAGGAGGATATCAAGTTTCTTAGTCAAAAACTAAAAAAATAAAAAGAAAAAGAGGACTGATGGTGAAAACCACTTTGTGGTAGTATCAGATCCCAAAATAGTAAAGAGAAAAGACGTATCCAATGGTGAAAACCTCTCAGAGGTGCCAAAGGATGAGACTCTTGATATCCTCCCCGAACACTTTCAGGAAAGGTGTTCAGTACTGATTGAACCAACATAGCCAGTAAATTTGGGCACTGTTGAAAATCCTCAAATAGTCCACCTTGCACAATATTTATCAGAAAAGGAGAAGACATAGTTCACAGAGTTCCTGAAAGAGAAGAAGATCAACTTTGCATGGTCTTATACTGATATGCCATGGCTGGATCCTAATTTAATCATGCACCACTTATCTATAGCTCCTGAGATCAAGACCATAAAACAAAAACTTATAAAGATGCATCCTCATGTTGCATTATTGGTAAAAGCAGAGCTAGAGAAGTTGTTGAAAGCCAGATTTATCAGAGTCATTGCCTACGCAGGATGGATCTCCAATGTGGTCCCCGTGTCTAAATCTGATAAATCTATCAGGATCTGTACAGATTTTAGAGACTTAAAAAAAGCCTGTCCAAAAGATGACTTCCTTCTACCTAAGATTGACATGATCATAGACCTCACAACAGGATAGCAGATGTATTATTTAATGGATGGATTCTTGGGCTATAATCAAATCAAAATTGCCCTAAAGGATCAAGAGAAAACTGCATTTACATGCGCATGGGGCACCTTTTGCTGGAACATCATTCCATTTGGGTTAAATAATGTTGGTGCAACATATCAAAGAGCCATGACAACTATATTCCATGACATGATGCACAAAAAAATGGAGGACTACGTGGATGACACATTGGCTAAATCCAAAGAAAGAGGTACTCACATTGTTGACTTAAGAAAGATATTGGATCGTATGGAACAGTTCCAACTCAGGATAAACCCAAAGAAATGTGCCTTTGGGGTTCAATCAGGGAAGCTCCTAGTATTCATTATTTCAGTGAAAGGAATTGAGGTAGAACCCACTAAGGTTAAAGCTATACTAGAGATGGCTCCTCCATGCAACAACAGTCAAATGAGGATACTACAAGGGAGACTCCAATCAATCAGGAGATTCATGCCCCAACTTGCAGATAGGGAGCAACCCTTTACTAAATTACTACATAAAGGGGTTACCTTCAAATGGGATGAACACTATGAAGCAAACTTCATAGAATTGAAAGGATACTTGGCTACTCCTCCTATTGTTATGGTGCCTATTCATGGAAAGCCCTTACTCCTATACATTTCAGCTACAACTACATCCCAAGGAGTATTACTAGCTCAAGAAGATGAAACAAAAAAAGAAAGAGCTATCTACTACATTAGTAGAACATTGGTCGCCTATGAGCTCAATTATAGTATTATTGAAAAAGCATGCTTAGCATTCATCTTCACATCACAAAAAATAAGACACTACATGCTCTCCCATATAGTGAGGTTCATCACTAAGATTGATCCTCTAAATTACCTTTTGAGCAGAACAACATTAACAGGATGTTTGGCAAAATGGGTCCTGATTCTAAGTGATTTTGACATTGAGTATATAGAACAGAGAGCTATCAAAGGATAGGTTCTTGCAGATCAATTGGTTGATTCACCACTTTAGGATGATGAACCTTTAATGATTGAATTCCCTAATGAAACAATCATGCATCTAATTGAATATCCATGGAAGATGTACTTTGATGGTTCATTCACTCAACAAGGCTCTGGAGTAGGGGTCCTATTCATAACTCCTCAAGGATACAAGATTCCCAAATCTTACAAATTGATGTTTCCATGTACCAACAATATTTCAGAATATGAAGCATTGGTCAATGGTCTTAAGCTACTATGGAGTGGAAGATTGTAGAGTTGAACATGTATGGTGACTCCCAACTAATTATCAACCAGGTTAATGGGGAGTATCAAACAAAAGATGAGAAGTTGATTCCCTACAAGAAACTAGTTGATGACTTAAAGAAGTATTTTGTCTTCATCACCTTCCAGCAAATACCAAGATCGGAGAATAAAGCTGCAAATGCTATGGCTACCTTGGCATCCATGTTACAATTGGAAGAACATCAATTCCTCTATGACTTCTTGGTGGAAGAAATATCCTATCCTGCCTTTGATACCCCTGAATACCAAGTAATCTACACTTTGAACACCCCAGACCAATCTCAGTATGCCAATATCATTTCTCACCTTTCTGACCAAACCATCCCTAACAATCTATCTAGAAATGAGAAAAGATCCCTGATTAGGATAGCATCACGTTATGTCCTCATAACTAACAACCTATATCGATGAGGTCTTGATGGTACACTTCTTAGGTGTTTAGAACTTGAAGAGTATGATCTCGCATTAAAAGAAGTCCACGAAGGTGTATGTGGATCACACTCGAACAACTTTTCATTAGCAAAGAAAATGCTCAGAGTAGGCTATTACTGGCCTACCATGGAAAAAGATGCTATTCAGTTTTCAAAAACCTGTCATAAATGCCAGACACATGGAAATCTTATCCATGCTCCTACCAGAGAACTTATACCTTTTATAACACATTGGCCATTTCAGCAATGGGCCTTTGACTTGGTTGGACAAATATATCCCAACTCTTCAAATGGACATAATTTCATCATTACAGCCACTGAGTATTTTCCAAAGTGGGTCGAGGCTGTGCCACTAGAAAATAGGTGGCTATGTTCATTCTAAACTACATTATTTGTAGATATGGGATACCCTCTTCAATTGTAACAGACAATGGGGACCAATTTAAAAATCAAGACATTGATGACCTTTGTGAACAGTTTCATATCACTCAACATTGCTCCTTAATATATTACCCTCAAGGTAATGGACAAGCTAAGGCATCTAACAAGAATATTCTCAAAATCCTACACAAAATTGTAAGTAAGTCTAGTAGAGACTGACATCTACAACTGAATCTGACACTATGGGCCTACAGAATAAGCATAAAAACACCAACTGGAGCCATGCCATTTGCTCTAGTCTATGGCACTGAAGCAGTATTACCTATTGAGGTTGAAATTCCATCTTTGCGAATATATTTACAAGGTCTTGTTACTGATGAGCAGTACCACATAGATAGGGTGAATTATCTAGACCTACTCGATGAGCGAAGACAACAAGCGTTTGACCATCTTAAGGTGTAACAAGCACGTATGTCCAAGGGGTACAATAAGAAGGTCAAACCACACAAATTTGAAGTGGGAGATCTCATCCTCAAAGAGAATCCTAAGAACCAGCCTAACAAAGAATAGAAAGGAAAGTTTGAACCTAACTGGCTGGGACCTTATGTTATCACTGCTACTTTTGGGACTGGAGCTTATCAACTAGCTACACCTAAGGGAGATGTTCTTCTAGATCCTATCAATGCTCTACATTTGAAGTGGTTCTACGCTTGATGTTTGGGTAGTAGAGCCTGTACAACAATTTTTTTTTACAAAATACCAAAAACATTCAGAAAATTGATCCTGAAGAAATCCAAAAACAATGGAAAAAGATCCTATAGAAAGGGTATCCTTGGTGAAAACCTGGTAAACAGGCGCCTTGATACTACAAAAACATTCAAAAAAGCAAAAATAGAAAAAAAAAAAATTAAAAGAGAAAAGTGTCTTGATGAACACCTGGTAAAATAGGCATCTTGGTAGCCAAAAGAGAAGAAAAGATCTTTCTAAGTGGTTAAAACCTGGCAATCAAGCATCAATTGTGTTCTGCGCTCCATCTATCAATGCACTACTGATACTAAGCTATCATAATTATACCTATGCTCAAATGCCGACTTCATTGCCTAAATGGCTATCTTATCCTCGCTTGGGATTTGTCTGCATTTACGTCTTAGGAATAAGTCATTCTACACTGGGGGCATCTTTGGTGGCATGGTAGGTTGCGGTTGCTAGGTTTCTCTAGGATGGTTTGCCTTGTGAACACAATGTTTCTTGATACATGTAAAACAATGTCACTTTTCAAAACAAGGGTGTCTTTTCAAACATCACATATCCAGATATGACATTTACATTAACGGAGTTCCTACAAGGCTATATTGGATCACAAACATGAACAAATTATCCTATCGATGCATAGACATGGAACACCATATTGCTTGTATTCCAATTTTCTCATTGATGAATCTTTATTGTATTTGACATATGAATGAACTAATACTACTTAAACACACAGTTTAATATTGGTTCGATTATGATTCTTTTATGTCCTGATGATGTTTTCAACTAGGGGCATCTAAGTAATTATAAATTTTATTTGATTGATTCATAATTGATGATTTATTATGTCTTCTTAGTTACTCAATGATGTCTGCACAAAGACAAAGAGTCACAAGGATAGGGGGCATAATGTTTTCTTGATTTTCTGCGTGCGGTGGTTGTTCCAAATGAACCTATAATTTTCACCTAACTTGGATGTTTATGGTAAGAGCTGCCACTATGGGTGGATAGCTGCATATATCTCGATCTTGGTTATGTGTAAACTATGGTGAGGTTGAAACAATTTTCTTGTCTATTTTCTGATCCAGATTCTTGCTAAGGTATACGAAGCATAATGTACCCAAGGATATGAATTTTCAAGGTCATTGCGGGTTCAATATCTTGCCTTACACAAAATATGGTATATTTAAAGGAATGTGACTATCTTATTATCCTGGCTTCTATGCCTTGATGCCTAAGTCTATTTCCAACATTTCAATAAAACATAGTATTCATACTTTCATAATATCATTGGGTATTAGTGATGGGTGTACTATCAGGTGGTATCCATTCCAAAAAAGTGCCCAATGATGATAAAAAGCTATACATTTGCATACCAATGACAAATTCCTAAGAGTCTTCATATTATTACATTTTTATTTTTTTGCATGGGATATAAACAAGAAAGGAGAAGCATTAAAGGCATTTTGAGCTCCAAATTAATTCACTTTTTCTTCTTCTAAAATCAAGTTAATTACAAACATCCATATTACTGATATATATATATATATATATCGTTGCACATCCATAACATACATTTTGCATTCATAAAAAGAAGCAACAGGAAAATACAAAAACAAAGCATCCATGTATTGCATTTTTAATTTTACATCCTAAGTGCATCCATACATCTATTTTGCATAAAGAAAAAAACAAAAAAACATACATTTTCATCTTCACATAAGTATCATTTAAAACATATTTATATAAGTGATCAAATCATAAAATTATTTCATCATCTAAATCTAACTCATCATATGGCCAAGATATCATCATATATGCAAAATAACTCTATCAAAGAAAAGAGACAATCATAAGACCTATCAAAATCAGAAGTTGTATATATGTGCGTCTGAACATGGTACAAATCAAACAACATCTGGCATAAAGAGTATCAGTAAGATAGAATGAATCAGATATATATATATATATCAGTGTCATATACAAAAGAGGATCTCAGAAGAATCTAGATATACAATGTGAACTTAGATATACAAAATATGACAATATAAATCATCTCTGGCTCCCCCCTCTCCCTAATCTGGAGGTGAAGGAGGAGGTACAAATGGAGGAGGAAGCATCGCTCCCTCAGATTGCTGAGCCAATTGACAAAATGACACCTCTCTCTACCCCTCTAGCACTACCGCATGATAAAGAGCATAATAGTATGTGGCCCTCTGTCCCTCATGTGTGGCTATGCGGGCTTGTACGTCTCTCTCTACTCAGAGTCTCTCCATTTGCCTATCCCTATCTATAAGAAAGGCATCTGATATATCAATCCTAGACTCTGATGTTGTGGCTCTTGCCTCTAGAGATGTAATCTGTGCCCTCAGCTACTCCCTCTCTTTCTCACATTGTGATAGAGCATCACCATCCCTGCCAGACCCCCTGTCTGTATCCTAGCCCTGAGGCCTATCCTGTCTCATGTCCTGTGGTATATCCTGTGACCCCTATTGCCTCTATCTCCACTGATCCCTAGTAAGGAGTGGACCAGGATCCCTCTGAGGAGCTACAAATCTAAATCTCTGGTGCCTCCCCTGTCCACTACAACTCACACCACTTGTGTTGACAGCCACACCACCGCCACCCCTATCATCTCCATCATCACCATCATCCGGAGGAGGCCATCTCCCATCTCTCCCTCCATCTTAGCCTCCATCCCGACCTCCATGTCTACCGATAGCTCTGTCTCTCTGAGCTCCTCCTCTCCCTCTAGCTAGATGATCCTCTAGATCATAATCTAATGGCTCCTCTATGCGAGGGATGATCTCCTCTGGTACAGTAAAATGAGGAAATGGGTATTGGAGCATCTCTGCGGCATATCCATCTGAAACACCCGCATCGGCCACATCAAGGTGGAGATCCTAGTCTACTCAACCATATCATGAATCTCCTGATGCATTGTCTCATACCTCAGTTAGGAACCCCACAATGATGCCTCATCTTAGATCTGTGCATAAACAGTGATATCCTGTATCCTGCCCTGCCGTCAACCATACTGTCTTAGCACTCAGGTGTGAATAAACTTCTCTATCACATATCTGGTCCTCCCTACGAGATATCGGCTCTGAAATAAATATGGTACCTATCATGCATCTGAGGTCCACTCCTCATAGTCTTAATATGGTTTCCAAATGACCTCGCTCATGTCATCAAAGAGCCACCACCAGTACTCTACCTTGCCCAGATGGGGCTGCTAAATAAGACCCGCATACATGTATACGTAAGGCTGCTCAGGTGCTCACTGTCTATCTACAGTCAGCCATGTAACAAGGATGTGCTCCCAGGCCCAGATCTGAAGAATAAGGATACCCACAGTCATACTACGAGCATAATGATATACTATCTCATGAAGCTCCTGGTACATATGGGCTAAACTATAGCTGCCCCATGCAAATCTTTGTCTGTGGGTAACAATCTTCTCTAACATGTCTACCTAGCCCACCATCAAACCATGCTGACCCCTATCTGGCATCAAGATGCCACCTATCAGACCTGCTAAGTACACAGATAAACGATCATAATGATCAACCATATAATCCCATGAGAGATATTTGCGATCAATCATGTCATCCTAGAAATATTGATGTGTAGCACCAATCACCACATCATCCGTCGACTCAAAGTGCACCTCAGCACCAATCATTGAAACCAGAAGTATCCATCATACATCCTCTAGAGTTACTGTGATCTCCCCAGTCGGCAGATGGAAGGTGTTGTGCTCTGAGTACCATCTCTCAGAAAGAGCAGTCAACAACCCTCAGTTTACCCCTATCTCAGGTAAACCTATCAAAGAATGTAATCCACATCAAATCACTGTAGTCTACTCATCATCTGAAAGTAGTCCAGATAGAGCAAGCACATGACCTGGGTAGGTGCCGCGAAATGTGACTACCTTAAACTGGGTCTATTTTGACAAACACAATGATACATCAATATTCTATTTACAATAAAGATGCAGACTCCTAATCAGCTAAGTAATTCAAGGTTTGCGCCAAGCAAATAGGTCAAAAAGACTAAATTTCTAAGTCTCATAACCAGATGCGATTTTGAAATGATAGGGTGCGATCTCCTTTACTGGATACGATCCTATAAATATAGGGTGTGATGGAGACCACAGGGTGAAATCCCTAAAATATGGGATGCGACCCTGAAAATAGGGTACGCTCTTAAATAGACAGGGTACGACACAAAACAAATTTCAACTAAAAATCAAGACAAAAACATGACAACTAGATGTGATCCAAAGTATCCTGGATGCGATGTAGGAATCTAGAAAAACTGGATGTGATCTAGGAAATAGCGGATGTGACATGGGTTTTGTAGGTTGCGATCTAAAATACTGGATGTGACTCAAAATTTAACTGGCTATAAAAGCTACAAAAATGCATGAAATTGAAATTTGCAAAATTCACAAGGTAGTTTTATGAGCACTTACTAGAGGTGGGTAGTCGATCAGGCACTAATGTTGGTGGCTCATCTCAAAATGGTGCTTCCTCATAGGGACTACCATCTTCTTTGCAAAGCTCTCATAATTACTATGGAGGAAAGTGAAAATGAATAGTAAAATGGTAAATTTTGAGGCTTACATTTGTTGGCAAGTTGACTACCTGAGGATGCATGACTCATTTTGTGTTGTCATCATGGCAACAAAGTCATGTTTAGTTTCTGTCATGAAAGACAAAATGACTAAGTAAGAATAAAAAGGCAGACAGAGATACTCAACGATCAGCACATCAGCGCACGTGTGAGAGATTGATTCAGCTTATGCACGTTCAGATATATGTTTTATGACACATGTACATGCTACATCTAGACACGCATAGTACTGAGAAACAGTACGGGAAAGATACATGTAGATCAGTTGACTAGCAGTTTAGAAGATAGAGCATGGAAGCTGACTAAGTGTTTTGATCAGCGTGTGTTATTTTGTGATGTAATGGCTAAGTGCCCTTTGTTATATGTTTGTAATGATGTAATCAACATTGTAGTAAACACACTTGAAGCTGACTTGTTTGGAAGCATTGTATATTTTGTTTGAGGGCCGACTAGTGTTTTGTTTTGGGTCACGCCTATTCGGATTTTCATATATAAGTATGTAATGTAAAGATATGAAAGAAGTGTTGATTATTATGTAAGAAGAAGATACAAAGGGACATTACTATGAAGTCAGTATATGATATAGCTCTTTGAGAGAATAAGAGCATTCGCACATACACGAAACTGATCAGACAACAGTGTCATCATAGCAGTTCATTTTCATATAGTGCATATCATCTTTCAGAAGGTTTTAGCCTTCATCTTATTGGGTAGTGATCCTAGGCAGTGAGCCATATACCTTTAACAGGGTTTTGTAAAAGACTCCTAACAGGGTCTGACCTTTAACCATATCATTGTACTCATATTGTAAAGACTGCTTCTAATAGGGCAAAGGAACTCTTACAAGTTCATTATACTTAGTATAATATTTGTGGGTACTAATTCCCACCAGGGTTTTCCTCTGATCAAGGTTTCCCCAAAATCATATCATGTGTTATGAGTTGTTGTGTTAAAGATTCATTCTATGTATGTTTGATTT
Source organism: Thuja plicata (assembly GCA_018584345.1). NCBI lineage: Eukaryota > Viridiplantae > Streptophyta > Pinopsida > Cupressales > Cupressaceae > Thuja > Thuja plicata. Next base: position 4,763,863 of record MU223089.1, read on the forward strand.
ATTCTTAAGTTGCTGAAAAGTAATTAATAAGACAAACACTGATTCACCCCCCCCCCCCTCTCAG
>MU223089.1:4768857-4787231 GCA_018584345.1 Thuja plicata
CCATCCTTGAATCAGTCTCATGACTGTCAATAGGCTTTATACAAATCTTACTATCATCCTTGAATCAACCTCCTTCTTAGACTGTCAATAGGCTTTAGGTAAGACCGGTGCTACTATCATGAGTCAACCTTCTGGTAATCTGTTAGGATATACCTCAATTACAAAAGACTGTTAAGTCCTTGTCTATTAAGAGACTTAATGCTTCAATGGTTAAACTGAAACAAAAATGACCTCATTCTAATGCAACTTAATTATAGATTTTTAGATCTATGTACTTACAATATCTTTCCGATCAATGTATCATTTCAATTCCTTTGTACTTAAATTTTTCTGCTCTGCGATGCTGTGCTTCACTGTGTGTCAGTGTCTGTAGAATTCTTTAGCTCTCCCTTAGCTTGATTGATCAGGACTGCATGAAGTTTATCCTTTATCAGTTTCTCTTCAGCATCTTCTATCATTTCACTCCCTCGTGTATCTAATTTCTTGCAAGAATGAATTATGCTTGTATTTTAAATAGACATGATATTCCTTAATTCTAGGTTCTTGATTCTTGATTCTTGGCGTGAAAAACAATCCAGCCAAATTGATTTGCAGCATTAACTCCTGATTTATCTCATAGTTATCTTCTTGCCAACTGTACAAATCAATTAATTAACGGTGGTTGAATAAATCAAATAAAACAACCAGTTAAGTCTATCCTTTAGCTCTGCCAGCTAGATATTTTGTCATTTTCTGATCTCTCTGTTCTGTCGGTCAATTCTGTAGTTCGTCACTGGTAACAAATGTTAGTTCCATCAGTGCAACTTTATTTAGCTTTGGGATCTCCGTCCGTCGGGAATCATTGGATCTTTCTCGTCGGGCAACACTATTTTTGGCTCATCGGGCATCCTATGATTCTACTTCGTCGGGTAACACTCTCTTCTACTCATCAGGCATCACTGTGAATTTTTCTCTGACTTTACCGATGGTGTGCACTCCGTCGGTGTGGTTTGTCACTTGGTGAGTACTTGAATTTTATTTATTGCAGAAAGCATAATCTCTGTTCCATTGATTCTCTAAAGTCTTTGGCATGACCATACAGATGATATCAAGTTGACATCAATGACAATACAAACCATTAACTGATTTAATGTCTTGCATCATCTTCAACTTAATATAGTCAAACATTCAATTAGTTACATGTCATCACAAGGCACTACAAAGGATGAAGAGTAAAAATCCTACCATGGTGGAAGGCACTAAAATGAAATCTTCAGATAGTGGAAAAGTTCTCATTCCCTATTTTGGAGGAGAAAGTTTGTGGAATCCAAATTTATATTGGAATTCAACATAGAAAATTTATACCTTGCCTCTAATGGAGGTAGACAAGGAATGTTGCTGATCACCATTCAAAAAGGGCGCTAGCTAAGCTCCAGACAGAATGCACTAGACAAAAAAATGTCAATTTTGTTTTTCCTCTCGAAAACACAGTAAGTTTTTGGCAAATTTTTTATGGTTTTCAACCACAAATTATGTAGATTATGAAGAACAGATGATGAAAATTTCATCAAAATCAGTGGTATTTTTGAATTTTTCAAATTTAGTCAATGATACATTCTGTCTGGAGCTTAGCAATGTCCCTCAAAAAGAATGTTGAGGGTGAGAAATCACTGACACAAACAAATTCCTTACCTGTGCATGTATAGATTATCTTATACTTTTTGTTTTAGTGATCAAATGAGAAGGAAAAAAAAACATTATTAGAACCGAGGATATTAGTGTTTGAAATGTGATTTAGAGACCATTTCAGATTGATCTACTGCAATGAAGTTTTTGATGATCACAGAGATTTCATTTGTATGATTATTCATATATTTTTTACTTTACTTGGTATTATTTTCAACTGAAAAACAAATAATCTGTTGCACCATGTTTACAAAATATAATAATAATTGTTGTGTTTTCTTTCATATATAAAAATGTAGTTTTATTTTTTAATCTTAAATAAGGTGTATGGTTTTTATCTATATTTTATTTATGTCTTGAGAGAATTTTAGATTCTGATGTATGCAGACACGACATTAATTAATAATATACTATTCAGTTGAAATCTAAGCTAAATTCATTTCTTGTCTTAGATTTAGGATGCAGTTTTATAGAGGGAGTTTATGAATTATTTTTATGTAGATGGTTTTGATGGATTATTCTTGTATGCTAAATTAAAAAATAACTAGATAAATAATAGTTCTTACATTCTAAATTTATGTTTAGAGTGGGTTCGGAAATTTCCACCTTCAATGTAAAAGATTTTTTCCAATCTTCTATAGTCGAAGTCATGCACTCTGCAACTAGTTGGCATATTAAGTGTTTATTCCTCTTATATATCTCGACTGAAGCTTTTCATCTCTGAAATATTAATCACTTTTTTTAAAAAAAACTCCAAAGTTTTTATGCGTTCTTTTCCTTCCTTAGCATTCACTAACTCCATGATTTATTGCCCCTCCTCAACTTTCCTTTCTGTTATGCTTTGATGGATGTCTGTTCATTTTTATTAATGGATATCTGATACAAGTGCACATTATTGTAGTGCAAGATTACTTTTTTAGGTTGTTTCAAATAATTGGAAATGGTACAGATCTCTCAAAACAATTTCTCTTGCAACAATCATGAAGATGAATGTAGATACAGAAAATAGGATATATTTGAAGGTTCTTAACAACTATAATAGTCACCCCTAGTGGTCATGTTTAGCAAATCAAATGCAATCACATCTTGGTGTATGATGGGTATGTCGAAAAGGTGTGGAGGCCAATTAATAAAAACTTTTTTTTTTTACATATATTTGTGTAATAGATGAGGTCAGTTAATAGGTTATTTAGAAAATGGTAATGATTGTGCAACAATGGTCTCAATAGAAATGTGATTGCTTCAAATCAACTATGCATCTACTTTCAGGAATCCAAATATAATTTTAAAAAACCTAATAATAATCAGATTCTATCACTAATAGGTTGACATTATGTTTTCAATGAGAGAGAGAGAGAGAGAGAGAGAGAGAGAGAGAGAGAGAGAGAGAGAGAGATGAATAGATAAAGGTAGAGAGGGAGAGGGAGAGAGGGAGAGAGAGGAGCATATGGGGAGAGAAAGAGAGCAAGAGATAGAGTTATATGGGAAGAGAAAGGGAGAGAGGTAGAGGTAGAGGTAGAGAGGTATATATGGCATAAAGATAGAGTGACAGAGGGAGATATGGGGATAAATCAAGAGAGGGGGATACATAGAGGGAGGGAGAGAAAAGGAGAGAGATAGGTAGAGGAAGGATGGAGAAAAGAGGGATAGAGATAGAGAGAAAAGGGTAGAGAGATAGATAGATATATAGAGATAGAGAGAAGGGAGAAAGGGAGAGATATAGATAGAGGGTGATATATAGAGATGGAGAGAGGTAGATAAAAAAATAGAGATATAAGGAGAGAGGTTGAGAGGCAAGACTCGATAGAGGTAGAGAGAAAGAAATAGAGAGAGGAGTGACAGGGAGATAGAGCTATAGAGTAGGAGAGGTGGAAGAATATATGGAGTAAATGAGAGAGAGGGAATGAGATAGATCACTAAATAGAGAGGGGGATAGGAAGTGATATAGATAAAGGGATCTATATAAATATATAGAGAGGGATTGGGAGAAAGATAGGGAGATAGAGGTAGAGAGATGTTGGTCGAAAGGGTGCTTGATTGCATGGATAACACTACTCGTACTCCACTTCCAAGTTTTTCTAAGTTGGTAGTGGTACAAGGTCTCTAATCTTGGAATAACCTTTGATTCCAATTTGTCATGGCTCCTTGGTAATTTCCTTGATATGGTTGTATACCACCTTGATTCTGTTGTTTTTGCCCTATAATTTGATTCTTCTATTAGATATATTGATTACCACATTGATTTTTCTACTGGTGAGGTGGTATACCTTGGAATTGTTGCTTTTTTATGCTCACTAACTTTTTTCCAAATGTTCTCTATCTTTTGTTGGTTGTTTTTAATGTCCTATAGCTCCTATAAGGACCTAAAGAAGTTGAATCACTTTTTTAAGCAGATGGTAATGTTGGGATAGTGGGAAAAGGGTAAAATGATGGGATGCTCAGAGGCATATTTGGATGGATGTCCAAAAAAATGGGCATAGGTGGCCTAGGTGCTATCTTTCCTACCTAAATAAGGCTATTGTATGCCCTAAAAACAATATCAAATGCTTGGAGTAAAGAATCACCCCCATAGAATGTATCATTACTCAAAAATCACTATTCAAACTCTTTAAATAATATAGGAGAGCATAGTCAGCTGAATGTTTACTATAACCGGAATTATGTTCCATTTCCTCTGAAGGAGTGTGTTGAAATCAGCCATTTTCTCTTAAGGAGCCCATTTAATAGTGTGGTAAGTTTATCCACTAGAGACAAGTGGTTTGACTTGTCCTCAAACAATTTGGACAATGCATCTCCAAGCCGGTCCCATGAATCAATTGAACCAACCGCCAGAGTTCTAAATCATTCTATGGTCTTTCCTTTTAGTGAAGATTTTTATAGCTTGATAACTTCATCTTCTCTAGTGATGTGGTATAAATTAAAGAGAGTAGCCACATATCTACTATGCTCAGAAGAAGTGGTTTGACTCTCTTGAGTAAAATTAGACAAGCTCTTCAAATCTGCCAATGGTATATCATGATGATGGGAAAAATTAAGTGGGCTGCCTTAGTTAATAGGCACAAATGTGAATTGTCTTTCCATGATAGTAGTTCATACTAGAACAAAAATTGTGGGTAAAAATGTACTTTTTATAGGTACAAATGTACTGGTTTCTACTAACAATAAAACACTTGCTGAGAATGAAGTACTGGCTGCAAATAGAGAACTAACTGCTGCTGGAAATGAAGAAACAGAAAACAAAGAAGACGGAGGTTATTCTCTAAAAGTTGGTGAGGTTGAATGCCTACTAACTTCCTTTTTTATGGTCTTCCTCTCCTTCTCGGTTCTCTTTCAAGAGTTTATGATTGGACTCTTTTTAATTGAGGAGTTCTTCTTGTTGTCCTTCCTTGTCTTCTGGGTGGGGATAGCTGTAAATACTCAAAAGGTTTTGAACTCCTCATTTCAATTCTACTCATAAAAACAATGTAACACTATTCCTTTGATTCTTCTCCAATAGAGTCGCCATATATGTGAAAAACAACTTCTCATGGATCTAAAACTCACTAGTAGCATATTAGAACCAGCAAGAAAGAAAATATTTTTGACTTCTAAAGACTAGTTCATTAATAATAGTCCCAGTGGGCGTGCCAAAATTGTTAGTTCTAAAAAATGCACCCTTATCAAGTTACATAAAGCTTGACATTATAGAATAACATGGGAACATTTAAAAATATGTGGGCTATTTAGGATTGAAATGAACCTCTAAAGAAAAGTCATCTTCCTCTCTAATAACTCACTTATGTGGCCTAAAAGAAACTAAAACTGTTGGGAAAAGGGATAAAAACCTTGCATAACTTAAAATGAACTTAAAACTTTGCAGAAAAGTAAAGGTGACACACCAAAATTTTATGGACTGCATTGTTGTAAAGACACAATGAAACTCCAAAAAATAGTATAAACTGGACACAATCCTGATGTCAAATACTTGGCATATCAGTAATTTATGTTTTTATAAACATAAGTTAAAAGGAAAGATGATTTTCACAATTAAGAACTGAATTGAAATACTTCTTCACAACTCATAACCTATGCAAACAAGAACTATTCATTCATAGATACTAGAATTGAGACATAAATTCAAGGATCCTAATGTAGAATCACAAAAACTATCATCAATCAATAATAAGCATACAATGACTGAACTCCGAAATTAGTCCCCATAATTGTTCTTACTAACTTCAATGGTGAAACTAGAATGCACTCATGAATGAGTTACAAAAAAACAATTCATGTCTTCGAAGCTTCTAGCGTATGCTAAACCCTAAATAAACCTCGCACTTGAAATTTCATTTTATCATTTTCTATAGAATGCTTCACTGCCAATGAATGGAGAAAGGGATAGGGTTTAGAACTATAACTTGGAGGAGATATTCTAGAGCTCATTACTCTACTTCATCTGTAGGTATTTGGAGCTCTCATTATTTACCAACTTTCTATCTCTCAAACTCTCCTTGTCAAATATGTTATTTGTGTTTTTTTTCTTTTTAATGAAAGCTTCTATCTACAACTTTGTTCTTTGCGGCTAAGATACTTTATTTTGTATATTATGAGATCCTTGGATTTTCCTCTATTTTTTATGAATTCTCTGTAGAACTCATACATCTTGAATAAACAAGAACATTTTACCTTTTCGTCTGTACATTTCATAATACAACCATGTTGTCGTGGTTTGGATGGGCAATTTATCCACTGATATTAAAGTTGTGGTCAATATATTGAGGGTTTGAGGCTTTTCTAAAACAACCTTACATTTCACGATATGGGCTTCTAAAAATCCAGCATATGGAAACTTTAAATCTTTTTTCTACTAGTGTTTGTTGTAGCTTCCTCCTACAAGAATTACTTCATATTCATCGATTGTAGTGTTGCTACCTCATGTTATTTTGGCAAAAAAGTGTATATTTTATGCATTGTTATCCAAAGTTGCCAATTTCATCATACAAGAGTTTGTACTCCTTATTTTTGCAGTATATCCCATGAAGGTTTTGTGAAGAAACACTTATAACATTATTAATTTCTATTGATCATACCATATTTTATTACTTTTACTATAACTTTATATAAATGTATCGTTTTATGGAAACACAAATACCATTTTATGCACTACTTCATTATAAGTACTTTTATGCTTCTTTACTAATATTCTTTACTTTCACCTTTTATGATTGATGAAACAACATCTTGTCAGTACTGCTCTATTCCAACATTTTTTACATGTATCACACATCTTTCTTTCTTTGAATGTAATTGACTTGTTCCTCTAGATCACTTCACATGAGAGGTTCCATTATATCTAAGTTATGATGTTCTCCTTATTATTAACTCTATTATGAGAATATACTTTCACTACTATGATTAAATGCCCTTCATTAATTTCTCTATTTCTTGAAGAACACATGTTCAAATTCTTGGTACTTGCTAACTTCTTTTCTTGAGTGTGGCATAATGACTCTTAATATATTTTTGATTGTATATTTTTTCTATACATTTGTCATTGTCCCTTTTATGCCTCACTTTCATGCTTGAATTTTCTATCCTCATCTTGTCTCTCAAGGGTATGATGGGCTCAAACCCTTATGGGAGAAACATTTACTTCCAAGTGCCATTGAGTGACACCTAGAACTAAACAAGAAGAAAACATGTTAGAAATAAAATGCATATTGACTTTAATTTTTGCATGGATATGTGGGTAAATATGCATGAACAATGACCAGTCATTCAGGCAATGACTGGTCCTTCTTAATTCATATGTACTTAATGTTCTCCACTTGTACATATATTCATGCATCATTTATATTCAATATGCAATGAACAATTTCTAGCTAGATTCATGGCTTGTGTGGAGCATATGTACAATACTTTGATGAATAAAGATTACATTTTTCAAAAAATATTATGAAATCATATTTCTATTTTATGCTCATTTACATTAAATGTAATGATTTTAAATTGTTGTAATCCTCCAAGTTATTGCCTTTGATATGAAAGAACATAATGTAGAAGGATATAGAATGTACCTTTTCCTTTGAAAACATGGTGGCTCTACCTGATTGAGCCTGTAGGTGAAAATTTAGTATTACCTTTAACATCGATTATCATTATATATAACTTTGGGTAATCTAATTTTCATGTTTAACACAAGATCAAATCGGCATTAATTTCAACAAGATCCCAATAGCGAAAATCACTTTCCGCTTATCACATTTTATCAAGGATAATCCTAAATGCAAGAGACTATATCTTCATCTCAATCACCTAGACAAGACAATCAAAACATTTATACAATGGCTGAAAATGATTGGTCTAAATACTAGGATCATGACAACAATGAAGAAGATAATTCTATCACAATCCTCATAAATCAAATTCAATCTTTACAGTAAAAAATCAAAGATATGATGGAGGGAAAGGACATGTCATGTAAAGGGTGCTCATTAAAATCAATTTATCATTTTCTATTTGATTTTGATCTACACGTCTCCATTTCCTTCAAACAAAGAGATACCTAATTATGAAAAACCTATCTTTGATCAAGAGGTTATTCCATAACTTCACAATAATCATATCTTTGATCAAGAGAATGAAGAAGTTACAACATATTCATTTGAGAGACTTCTCTATCTACAAGAAGAGAACACTAAAATAAAGGATAAGCATCCATATCACAACAACAATCACCACAAGAAACTAAACATTAACCTAACGTATCTTACAATTGCAAGAAGGCACCAACCACATCATCATAATCTTGAATCCAACATCTCTTTTACAAACACAAGTGAATCTAAATGTCCATGGGATAGATAGTTTACTCCTTTGGGACAATCTTTTGAATCAACATTAGAAGAACTTCTCAAACACAATCTCATCACATTGCCTCAAGTCACTTCATGTGGATTTGCATTTTTGAGCAACTATTGTACATATCATCAACATAATAAATATGAAACTTTAGATTGTATGGATTTGAAACATAAATTCCAAGATCGTATTGATGATGACATAATCAAAGTGGAAAATCCTAATGATTCATCTAATGAAGAACAAAACACTAATCCCAAGCATGATCAAAATAATGAACCAATATCTAGAAATGGTCTACATGTCACCTCTACTTCTTACACCATTCCTCCATCTCACAAATCTTCACATCTAGTCACACCACCTCCATCAAAGACAACCTAATGATGATACTTTCAATGTTAACTATATCTATCCTTAAGGGATACCTCTAAAAGAAATCTTAGCTAATGTATATCTTGCAGCAAGTCTCTTTCATGCTTCAAAGATCCTAGATCCCAAGCTATCATATGTTCCAATTCCTATCATACTTATTCAAAATTATTCCCCATCATCCCTCTGAGAATCCCCCATGCATATACAAACTCCTACATTTTCCTTAGAAGTGGCTCCTGTTGGAAAGTGGCTAGTATATATTGATGTATATTTTGTCATTTATGGAAACACAATCTACTAGTGCATGGTCACTTGATGTACAGATCAGTTTTGGATACTCTACTAGTGAAATATTCCTAAGTCTAGAAGATAGTTAACAGAGTACAGTTGACTTGTTCTGATTAGCCAGCACAGGATACACATCATGATGACATGTGAGCTTGGATGTATGATGTATGGATTATACTACATCTTTCATTATGGTTGTTGAATTTTTAATGATGTCTGGAAAAAGTTACAGTATGGTGAAGGTGTGCGAGTACAATGGACAAAATATACAAGGTATGTGAAAGGTCATGAAGAAGGGTGTAATGGGTGGCATCTTTGTGATAGTATTTTTGGTTTATTAGAGGTCATCACCTATCTTGGATAATGAATGGTCATGTGATATATATTTTCTTACAAGTCATGGTTATACACATTTCATGAAGTGTTTGTGAGCCGACTATGATTTTGTTGAGATTGGTTATATATGTGAAGATGATTTTGAGATGCGAAGAAGTTGTGTAGTGAAAAAGATGCATTTTGATGTCAGAATATTGTAGATGGTGTTGCAAGCTAAAATTGGAACTACTCTAGCATAGTTGATGATTGTACAGTTCATATTTGGTCATACTTCATTGTAAATTGGCATTCTTGTATTGTAGAGCAGTGAACTCCATTGTATCACCCCTAACAAGGTTTGTCCTTTAATAGGGATTTGTAATAAATGTAATATTCAGATCCTAATAGGGCTAGGTATCCTAACAGGTACATTATACTCTTAGTGTATAATTTTTGGGTCCCAACCCCCACTACAACATTTGGGGTCAAATTTTGATGCCAATTTGCGATGGTGCTACCATTTGTGTGTGATTTTTGTATTTTTTTTTCAAGTGCCTCCGACGCTGTCACAATAGAGATGATATCATCACAATTGCGACACCCTCTTGATTACAAAAAAAAAAGAAAGGCTCATTTATGATCGAGTTGTGCACACGAGCAGAAGGAAACTATACCATTCTGTGTGCGAAGAGGGTTCTTGTTGTATTGAATCCACCTAGTAGTCACAACTTGAGAATCCAACAGCTCGTTCATCACACCTCCGGGCTGGTTTGCAATTCATTCAGCTAGTTTCCTTCATGTTTAGGGTATAGCCACTGCGTACTCATCAACAAGCTGCCACCGCGTACTCACCATTTGAGGTATGTCTTGTATTTTAGCCTTTGGTTAAGAGCATATTACAGATATTAGTCAATATGATGAATATACGCCGTAATGAGAACTTACACCGTAATCTGCAGAAACCCTAGCATAAAGAAAGTGATGCTTTGTCACGGGCAGTATGCCACTGTTGTCTCACTGAAGCTTTGACCCTATCTATTGAAGGTCAGATACCAATGAATTTTGCAATGGTTGGTGTCTTTTTAAATGCCTCATTGAGGGATTGAACAAACTGTCTAGAACCTAGACATTCACGATCTTATAATCAATTTCAATATATGTCTTGTATTTTAGCCTTTCATTAAGAGCATATTACATGACTAGAGGCATATACCCTAAGATGGCCTGATTGATATTAGTCAATATGAGAACATACGCCGTAATGAGAACATACGTTGCAATCTACAAAAACCCTAGCATTAAGGAAGTGATGCTTTGTCATGGGTAGTATGCCACTATTGTCTCACTGAAGCTTTTTCCTATCTATTGAAGGTTAGATGCCAATGAATTTTGCAATGGTTGGTGTCTTTTTAAATGCCTCATTGAGGGATTGAACAAACTGTCTGGAACCTGGACATTCAGGATCTTATTATTAATTTCAATATATACATTGAATTATATGGTTTTTCACTATAGATGCTTGAGGGTGTTAGTTTTTTTCGCTTTAATTTCTCACTGGCCTTCTATCACATTAAAGAATTGTTATGCCCTGCATCCCCGTCCCTACATTTTGTGTGCAAAATGTTGGGTCCCCCCTTTTTTTTTCTGCTTCTGGCTCTTGCCTTGTGACTGCTCTATATAATACCTCTGTAGTTAAGGATTATGCATCCTTTCCACTAGAAACAATACATTGAAATTCATTAAATTATTGACCACGGAGCATAAACTTGAAACGGTGACTGCAAAGTGTATGCTCTAATCCATTCTAAAAGCCATCACTATAGTAAATGGAAAATACTTGAAATGGGACTAAACTAGGAACTTGAAATGTCAACAACATAATCTAAAGATAAAGGAATCTGATTGGAATAGCAAGTTTAACTCTATGCTATAGGAACAATAAACTAGCTAACTACCTTTTCTATAGGAACAACCATTAGTGTTGTTACTAATGGCTGTAGGAGCAATAGAGTCCTACTTGCTTCAAATAACTTGCAACCTACTTACTTAAAATAACTTGCATCCTACTTAACTACGAATTAGATTCACCTCCCGTGTGGGCCCCCATGGAAGTGTGAATGAACAAGATCTCAGATACTATAAATTGAAGCTCTCATTACTTATTCATAAAACATGGATTACAAAAGATGCAGAAAAAAAGATTGTATTTTCTCTTTTCTGAATTACAACAGTATCTCTATCTCTATCGACGTGCTGCTCAAAGTTTAGCAGACATCTTATTTAAAGGGAAACTACAACTTACAAATAAAATCTAGGATTACTCCATTCGATGAGGATTGTAATCAATACAAAATATCTCATAACAAAATATGGCAGTTATTCAATAAATTGTCCCAGAATGTAGCACATGATGGTTCTAGATTCGCGCATGGCATAAAACAGAAAACTATATTGACCCAGTCTTCTCGCTAAGATATTTTAATGATGCTTATCTTGGTTCATGTGCTCTTGACTAGTTCAGCACAAGGCCTATGGTGAAAGAACCCAAACTTGACTTCTTCAGCGACACTCTGCTAGATTCTAGAACTGCTCCATTGATTCCCGCAAAAAGGATTACCGCACACATACCATCTTTGACACATATATATTTTCATTACTAAAATTCAGAAGAAAGTATTTCAACTTAATTAATGCTCTTGTAGGACATAATCTATAGGAAGGACACTACCCTCAAACATAGCATAGAAAAGGGAACCATTCATTTAGTTATATTACTTCTTCATTTTATATAAGATCATAAGTTCCAAGTGTCATACTTTCATAACCTTTTCACCATCTAACTTCCTACTTATGTCCATTTCTTACATAAAATATATATATAAAAACATAAGTTCAAGTATCAATTGCAAGTAAACTTTATCACGAAGATGGAAAAAAGTGTTATCAAAAGATGGCCATTAGATTGGCTCATCATTCCCCCCTACTGATCTATTGCTAGCCTCTAGCAATTATGAAGTTCTGAACCTAAGCTCGCACCCTCAAGTCACTGGCAGTTTTGACTCCTGATTCATTATACACATGGTCAAAGTATCCATGAGTTTTTCACAGCCTTTCCCACCGTTGTTCTTCCTGGGCTGTGCTATAATCCTCTGTCGATTCATTTACTACCATTAAAGGCTGCAGGAACAGAGGTAGCTGGAACCTTAGTCGAATCCAATAATTCTAGAGTGTTCTGCCCATTGATATATATCATGGAACCCTTTGAGCAGCAAGGATTAAGTTCTGAGGGGAATGTGGTTCCCTGATTCTTAGATCATATGACATTCCCATCCACCTTTGCTTACATGCTGAAATTGCATCATCAACACTTTGGGCTGAATGTTGTTCCCGATCTAAATATGCTTGCTCCCAAACTGGGTTAACCTTTTGAGCTCCACTTGGATTTAGGGTAATCTAAATCCAATCAAGATAAGTCCTTCTAGAATCCTGTACCTCAGGTATAATAATTAACGGAATATCTATTTCCTTGTTTCTGTATGGTAGAGCCTGATGTTCTCTGCTTATTTCATTTTGAACCCAGGACATCACTGTCCTTAACTGAACATCCCCTATATATAAGAGAGAATTCCACTCATGATTATTAGGTACTGCAAAATTGTGCAAGTATAACTCACATAGAAAGTTTTTGATGGTTGTTGGGGCCGACTGGAAAGCATCATAAAGTTCATGTGGAGTTGCTATGGAAGGATTCAACCCCTCTACAACCCTGGTCATCTAAAAATTGACAAATTGTTCTCTTAAAAACAAGGTGTAAACTAGGGATGGTGATCGACATGCCATTGGCTGAGGAATTAGTTTAGTTATCTTTTGAATTCTTTCCTCCAATACTGCTACCTGATCTATTTTCTGTTTAAGTTGATGAGCCTGCTTATCAATGGTTCTCTGCAATTTTTCTTTTTCCAAACCCCACTAAGCCTTTTCCTATAGGAATTGCTGATATAAGTGTAACCCTGCAGCAACAGGGGTGGACAAATCTGCTGGTGGCATTGGTCCCTGATGAAGGATGTCAATCCATTTAGTGGAAATTTTAGGTATAGGTTCATATGCCCTAGGCTAAGAAGATGTGGTATGTGGTTTTTCTTTTTGATGTGGAAAAAGATTACCCTTACTTACAGAAAGAGTTCTGATTGAATCATTCTCTTGGCAAGTTTTAGCTGTATTTGCCAACACATCTAAATTCTCCTTACTGACCTGTCCTATTATGTACCTAATCCCTTCTTGGTTAAGCATGGGGAATTCATCAGAAGGAAAACCCCCTGAGTCATCTGAATCTTCTTCTATGGAATCCTCAAGGTTATCTTGCATACCAGGGCTATTAACAAATCCTTCCTCATTTTCTGATTCTTTATCACTTCCCACAAGAATATAATCTACACTAGAAACATCCTTTTCTTCTTCAAGATCCTTCTCAGAAATATTACCTATTCCTTCAATTTCTATTGACTCCTGGTTTATTGGTTCAGGGATAGGTTTTTCAATGGATTGGGAAGATTCAATTTCTATGGTATGAGTAGGTGGCTCAACATTTTTACTAGAAGTGGCAGTAAATCGAGGACTTCACCTCACAGGGGTTTGAATAGAACTTTGAGGGCTCGTGTGTTTCTTTTTCTTAATGGCTGCAGGGGTTTCTCTCATGGGATCTTCTTCAGCTTTAGGTAGGGTTTCATTAGATGCACCATTCTCCTTTTCCCACTAGATTGTGGTTCAAAATTTATTGCCTCTTCTCCTAGGGTTTTTCTTTCAGTCTCCTTAGAAGGTGACTAGGTTTCCTCAGTAGGAAAGGTATCAGGGGCAATAGTGGCTTTACCACGTTTTCTTCTTTTCTTAGTGGCAACGGGAGTTTCTTTTATACAAGCCTTCCTTTTAAGCTGTATTGGGTTTGAGGAGGAGGCTTTAGGATCAATTCTTGAGATAACCTTATGAACTCCTATTTTAGATTTTTCCCTTCTCCTGACACCTTGGCCTCTAGGGCCTAATACCCTAGGTGCTAAATTATCCATTTGCAAAAATTCCTCCCATGTGCCTATGGACTATTTATTCAATTCTTTTTCTATGATAGCTTTAATTAAACAATGGTGCAAAATAGCCTGAACTTTTCCTATTTGAACCATAACAGCTTGTTTCTGAATAATATTGAACAAAAAACTAGGTAGACTCACCGGTCGATTGTCATGGGGCAGGGCACTCAGAATCTTGATATGTATCCCATGAAGATACTTATATTGGCCTTCGCAAGTGAAATACTGAATGATGAAGGTGTCTGACTACATGTAATCTTCAGGCAGTGAGATTCTCAAGGAACCCTGCTTCTTGTCAACGTCCAGAGAAGGGTCACCATGAAGAGTAAACTATTCCCTGGCTGAATGCACATCAATATCCTTTGACCGTTTTTCCCCTTCTTGCAGTAACTCCGTGACTTCTACCACTATCTCCTTTGAGAATTCAACCTTCAACCCTTTTACTACAGCAAATCCACCTCATAACGTATTCAGAAATTCATGAGTGATTTCTTCATCAAATCCGTTGAGGCTCAGGCAGTAGTCTAATCATCCTCTTCTGCAGAATTTTTCACAACTGGCTGCTGATGCTAAAAGAACACTATGATCATAGGGCTCATGCCTTAGGAGATCCCCACCCATAGCTACTACTGTCAAAATGCTGCCCCCTAGGATGTATGCCAAACCTCGCAATGGAGAATTCATTTTATAGACTCAAAGCTTTTGCAGATTGATGGTGCAGAAACTTAGAGGTGAAAGAGTACTGAAGATCACTTGTAGCAAGAAGTAGAGATTATTGGTTTTCATAATTTGTTCACGTGTGTTAAGGTATGTGCCACCCAAACACGTCCCACCCAAATCATTATTATTTTAACTCAACCTTTAATAGCTTTTAATTCAATGATAATTGATGACATAATCACAGGTTACAGACTTTTAAAAAATTTATCAGCAGTCATGTGGAAAAGGGTTTTGACAAGACAGGAAGTAAATATCATGAAGCGCTGAAATGATTGAAATAATAAACAAACAATAAATGAACCTTCCCCCCCAACTAAGGTGAAGGCACAGGTCCCACCGTGCCACATCTCACAAGAGCATTAAATTAAAGAACACTAAAATCCTAATTAAAGCAAATAAATATAAAATATGTATGACAGATAGTGCCATGAACCTGGAAAGAGCTGTAGGAATAGTAGCTAATGATGAGATATGCTCGAATGGAGTGATACAGTGAAATGAAAAAGATGGATGAGATAAAAATGTGAGGTGAGGTTTTTTTTATTATGGAGAAGGTACTTTTGGGAAGAAAGTATTTATTATGGAGTGAAGCAAACATTATCCTCAAAGAAAAGAATTAATATGAGCAAGGGGCTCACATTCTTGCACTACAGGAGGATCATGGACTCCAGTGCTCAAAAATTTCTATAGGAACTTGACCTTGCTCTAGGGTTTATGGTACAGCTTGTGATGCTGGCCATTAACCAGTAACTTGAAGCGAATAGGGTCAACGGTCGACAACTGCACAACACCATTGGAAAATACAGCAATAATTTCATAAGGCCCTAACCAGCGCACTTGGAACTTACTAGGAGTGTGGTGATATCTGGAGTCATACAAGAGAGCCCAGTCACCGACGACAAATGTTTTATCTTTAATAAACTTTTCGTGCCACTGCTTGTGTTGTTGTTGGATCAGTTCGGTGTTAGCCAGGGCAGAATTCCTCCATTCATCCAGATTATTCAAGGTGAGAACTCGTTCCTACTGAGCTGTAGTGAAATCAAGGTCAAGCTCCAATGTTGTCCGCAATGTCTTATGTTCAAACTCCATAGGCATCATGGTTGTCTTGCCATAGACTAACTGGAACAGGGTGAATCCCGTAGCAGACTTCCAAGTAGTGTGGTAAGGTCATAGTGCTTCAGGAAGCCTAGCTGCCCAATCCTTCTTATGAACAACAATGGTTTTGGTAAGAATGGTCTCCAATTCATGGTTAGTGACTTCGACCTGACCATTGGCCTGCGGATGATAGTGCGATGACTTAGCATGACGAATGTGGTATTCTTCAATGAGAGCAGTGATGAGGTTGGAAGTGAATTGTGCCCCTTGATTAGAGATGATTTCCCTTGGAACACCAAAGTGGGTAAAAATGGCCTCATACAAGAATTTACCAACATTGTTGTCCCAGGGATGCTTCATTGGTTTAGCCTCGGCCCACTTAGTAGCATAGTCAGTACAGACTAAAATGTAAGATTCACCTTGACTAGAAGGGTCAGTTGGACCCACAAAATCGATGCCCCACTTATCAAAGGGTGTGACCACCACCTGTGGCTATAGGGGCATCTCATCGATCTTAGTAGGCCTCCCCATTCTTTGGCACCAATCACATTTCTTGGTGTACTGAGCAGAATCTTTGTGGAGAGTCAGCCAATAATACCCAGTAGTCAGGATTTTGAAGGTCATCCTCTTGGCTGCAAAGTGGCCACTGCATGGCTCATCATGACATGCTCGAAGGATGTCATAAATTTCATCCTCACAGATGCATCGTCTCATAACTTGGTCTGGGCCAGTGTAAAACACAAAACCAACAATCCAAGAAAAGTTGAAACTTTTCTCAGCTAGCAGCCGACATTCCTTGGAAGAAAAATGGGCCGGTGTTTGACTAGTTGTGAGATAATTGGCAAGGTCAGTGTACCAGGGATTATGTGCTTGCAATAGGAACAAATGTTCATCAAGAAAACTATCGTCTATGGCTACAGGATAATCAGGAACGTGCAAGCGAGAGAGAAATTCAACCACAACATTGGCTTTTCGGGCTTGTCGATGATTGTGATGTCAAATTCCTGCATGAGTAATAACCAATGAGCCAATCTTCTTGAGATAGCTGGTTTATTCATCAGGTACCAGATCGTAGAATGGTCAGTGTGGACAAAAATCTGGTAGCCAGTAATATAATGCTTGAACTTGTTCAGAGCATAAATTACTACAAGTAACTCTTTTTTTGTTACTGTATAATTGAATTTGGCTCCCTGAAGATTCTTGTTGATAAAATAAATGGCATGTTCAAGTGCATCCTCTTGCTGGCCCAATACTGCCCCGATAGCATAATTGGAAGCATCTATATGAATATGGAAGGGAAAACCCCAATTTGGTCCACGCAATACTGGTGCATTTGTTAGAACTTCTTTCAGCTGCAGGAAATCCTTATCACACTCAAAATTCCAAGTAAAATCAGAGTCTTTTTTTAACAGATTATAGAGGGGAGCTACGATTTGGCTAAAATCCTTGATAAACTGTCTGTAATAGCCAGCATGGCCAAGAAAACTCTAGACATCTTTCTGCTTCTCTGGTGTGGTAAGGGTAGTGATGACTAAAATCTTGGTGGGGTCTACCTAGATGCCATGTGAGGAAATAAAATGTCCTAATACGACACCTTCTTCCATCATCATAAAACACTTCTCATTGTTGAGAGAGAGACTATAGTCTTGGCATCTTCAGAGGACCTTTTCCAGATTGGCCTTGGCTTCATCAAAGGTGTTCCCATAGGTAGTGAAGTCATCCATGTAGATTTCCATACAATCAAAAGATATGTCTGAAAAGATACTGATGACTGCTCGCTAAAAAGTGGCAGGGGTGTTACATAAGAAAAAAGGGAGGATAGAATATGCAAAAGTTCCCCAAGGACAGGTGAAGGTAGTTTTCTCCTGATCCTCAAGAGCTATTTGAATTTGATTGTAACCATTGAACCCATCCAAGAAGGAAAAATACTTCTTACCTGCTAGGTTATCAAGGACTTGGTCTATGAATGGTAGTGGAAAATGGTCCTTTTTAGTGGCT
>MU223089.1:4842531-4870158 GCA_018584345.1 Thuja plicata
ACCACAGGATAACATTCTCAACTCAATGTATCAGCTTTGGGTACTTGGTGCTCTTGATAATGTGGGCAGATTGACTGTTCTTGGAAGGAAGATGGTTGAATTTCCACTTGACCCTTCTTTAGAAAAATTGCTATTAATGGGAGATGAACTTGGTTGTGTCAATGAAGTTCTGACTATTGTTTCTATGCTCTTTGTTCCATATGTTTTCTTCCACCCTAAAGATAGGGCAGAAGAAAGTGATGCAGCAAGAGAAAATTTTTTTGTTTCGGAGAGTAATCACCTGACACTTTTGAATGTTTATCAACAATGGAAATCTAATCAGTATCAAGGAGATTGGTGCAATGATCACTTTTTGCATGTAAAGGGATTGTGTAAAGCTTGTGAAGTACAATCTCAGCTTTTGGATATCCTCAAAATGAAAAAAATAGCACTGACAAGTTGTGGACCTGATTGGGATGTTATTCAAAAAGCGATTTGTTCAGCATACTTTCATAATGTAGCTCGATTAAAAGGTGTTAGTGAATATGTCAACTGCAAGACTAGAATGCCATGCCATTTACATCCTAGCAGTGCACTATATGGTTTGGGGTACACTCCTGATTATACAGTCTATCACGAACTTGTTCTCACAACAAATGAATATATGCAGTGTGTAACTATTGTTGAGCCTCAATGGCTTGCTGAACTAGGCCCCATGTTTTTCTCTATCAAGGATTCAGATACCTCAATGTTGGAACACAAGAAAAAGCAAAGGGAAGAGAAAACTGCAATGGAAAAGGAAATGGAAGAACTGAGGAAAAAACAGAGTGAGTTACAAAATGAATGGAAAGAGAGGGAGAAAGAAAAGCGTGCTAAAGAAAGCCAGAAAATAGCCATGCCTGGTGGTTGGCAACGTGGAACTTATATGCATCCACCCAAAAGGTTGGGCCTTTAATTTTTTGTACCATGACGTATACTAGATGATATTGTGAAATCTATCTCTGACCACCTTGATGGTCTGGGCATTTGGTTTTCTTGTACTATGATGTAAACTATAATTGCATTAAGGAAAGTACTAATCCCGACAGCAAGAGTCTCATACATATTTTATATATATATTTATACATATTTTATATGATAATATATTAATTTTTTTTTTAAAAAATGGCACAGGCTGTCAAAATTTTGACACATGACACTTAGCATATCAACGCCAATGCTATACAATCGATGACATGATCAAACATTGTTCGTCGCCATTTTGACACATGACACTTAGCATATCGACGCCGATGCTATACAATCGATGACATGATCAAACATTGTTCGTCGCCATTTCAACACACGGTGCTTTGCATATCGATGTCGATGCTATACAATCGATGACATGATCAACCATTGTTCGTCGCTATTTGGACACATGGCACTTAGCATATCGACGTCGATGCTATACAATCGACGACATGATCATACATTGTTCGTCACCATTTTGATACATGGCACTTAGCATATTGACGTTGATGCTGTATAATCGACATCATGTTCAACCATTGTTCATCACCATTTTGACACATGGCACTTGGCATATCGACACCGATGCTATACTCCTGACGCCTTAATCAAGGAGAGTTAATCGACATGTAGACTGATGTTGGTATCCTGGCAGAAAGCAGGGTCCAGTCTAGACCAAATATGTTGACACATCTTCCGTCGATACATCAACCCTTCCTATGTTGAAATACTGATGACGGATTAGTGTGACGTAATATCAACGAAAAAAGACCAACGACAGTAGTGGTCAATTTGTAGACCAATTGGTGTCTAAATTTTGACAAATCATCATCGAAAATAGGGCTAAAATTTACTAGTGATAGTAAGAGGTCTACCGAGTCTAGACAAACCTAATAGTATAACGTGTAAAGGATGTCAAGTAGGTAAGATGACTAAATCGAGCTTTACAAGAAAAAACTATACTTCACAAGGTATATTGGAATTGGTACACACCGACCTATGTAGTCCCATGAGAACACAAAGCTACTATGGAGATAGATACTTCATATTGTTTGTTGACAATTAATCTAGAATGATGTGGGTTATGTTTTTTAAAGAAAAATCTAATGCATTTCAAATGTTTAAGTGGTACAAGGCTAGAGTTGAAAAAGAAAAAGGCAGAGAGATGAAATGTCTGAGATTTGACAGAGGTGGAGAGTTTACATCTGATGAATTTACACTCTTCTACAATGAACATGGTATAAAGAGGAAGATGTCGGCATTGAGAACACCACAACAAAATGATATAGCTAAAAGGAGAAATAGATCCATTATGGATTGTGCAAGAACAATGATGATTGAGAATGGGATTTCTCAAACCTTCTGGAGAGAAGCAGTCAACACTGCTACTTATACACTTAACCATGTCCAACTAAAGAAGGGAACAAACAAAACATCTTATGAGATCTGGTATGGACACAAACTAAATGTAACTTACATCAAAGTATTGGAAGTAGGTGTTATATTCTTAAAGATGCAATAGATGGAAATTTTGACTCTAAAGGAGATGAAGGGATATTTTGGGATATTCTACTAAAAGCAAAGCCTACAAATGTTTGAATAATAGTACTAAAAATTTGTAGAAAGTGAAAATGTGAGGATTGATGAATTTGCATAGAATAATGATGAAGACAACAAGAAGGAACTCGAGGATTATCACATATTTTTTTATGTACAAATTGAGATTACTAAAACCCTACCAAAAGAACAAACCGAGGAAGAAGATGAGCATACAGAGCTTCCACTAAATGATGGAAATGAAGAGATATCAATGACTACTGAGCCTATATTGGAAAAATATGTAAAGAGACACCACTAACCAAGAAAAATCATTGGAGATAAGATTTTTGGAGTTCTAACAAGAAGCAAGGTAAGAGAAACTACGTCTAATATCTAAACTTGAACCAAGGAAAGTAAAAGATGCTTTAGAAAGTGAAGATTGGATGAAAGCAATGAAGGAAAAGATAGAACAAATTCAAAAGAATAATACATGGACTTTGGTACCAAGACCAAAAGATATGAATGTAATCGATACTAAGTGGATTTTGATAAATAAGTTGAATGAGCATGGTAATGTAATCATAAATAAGGCAAGATTAGTTTGCAAGGGGTATGCACAAGAAGAAGGAATTGATTATGGTGAAACACACCTGTTGCTAGATTAGGAGTAAGGATTCTACTAGCATATGTGTCTTACAAGGGATTCAAAGTTTATCAAATATATGTTAAGTTTGCATTTCTCAACGGTTTTCTTGAAGAGGAAGTATACATTAAACAAGCTGAAGGATTTACTAAGAATACTAACCAAGACATGGTATACAAATTGCACAAAGCATTGTATGGCTTGAAACAAGCACCCCGAGCATGGTATGAGAGATTGCATTCATATCTAATCAAAATAGGATTTCAAAGAACTAGTGACAACAAAAATCTATATCTGAAATGTGATAGTAATAACAAGGTTTTAATTGTTGAGATATTTGTTGATGACATTATCTTTGGAGGCAATGATACATTGTGCAGATATTTTTCTAAGGAGATGAGAAAGGTGTTTGAAATGTCTATGATTGGAGAGATTAAGTTCTTTCTTGGTCTTAAAATTCAACAAGCAAAGGATGGCAACATACTATGAAATATGCAGTATGAGATATGTCATAACATACCAAACTTATTGTTCTATAACTAATTCAAATATCTAAATCTTGGTAATATCTTCTAGCTTAGATTTGATTATTATGTGTACTCTCCCTTTCTTCATTCCCTTCAAAGGATAGGTGTAGCGATTCTACCTTCTAATTTTGTCTCTCCCTTTATTGTATAATCTCTTCTCCTTTTTCTGGATAGATAAGTAGTGTTAACTTTCTCCAATTCTCTCCCTCTAATGGATGGTTATTTCATTGAATCTTAATCACTTTTCCTTGATTGATATTTCATTTCTTCTCTTTGGTGTATATTTTATTGAATATTTCTCTCCCTTTGAAAGCAATGCCAAATTTTTTTATAGCTTTATAGTAGCCAATAATATTTTTCTTCCTTTGAAGCTTTCTCTCCTTTTATTGGATTGATATGTCATTGGAGACCATATCTTAGCTTGCATCAACATGATTAATCTTCTGATAATGTGTAGGCTGATACAATCTCCTAGTCAGTTTAGTGACCAGCAGACAAGGGATGAACCCCTAGTCTATTCCTCAGGTACTCAAATGTATCTTTTGGAAATGGTTTTGTGAATATATCTACTATTTGTTCTTTTTATTGTACATATTCCAGTATCACCTATTTCTCTTGTACTTGTTCCATCAAGTAATGATACTTAATAGCTATGTTCTTTGTCTTAGCATGCATCACAGGGTTCTTTGAAATTTTGATAGCACTAGTATTATCACAATAGATAATTACTGGGTCAATAATTTCCTCATTCATACCTTTTTGCAATTTCTTGATCCATGCAATGTTAGAGCAATTTGCAGCAACAACTACATATTTTGCTTCTGCAATTTATTTAGATATGCATCCTTTCTTTTTACTTATCCATGTGAGAATTCTATCACCCATAAAGAATGCTCCTCCTGTAGTGTTCTTTCTATCATCTATGTTTCTAGACCAATCAACATTAGTATAAACTTGTAGCTCAAATTTTCCTTCTTTAGTGTACCACAAACTATAGTCTTCAGTATTTCTCAGATATCTCAAAATTCTTTTAACAACAGTCATGTGTGATTCCTTAGGATTAGCAGAGAATCTTGCAACTATACCAACTGCATGTTCTATATCAGGTCTAGAGTGTACAACATACATTAGTTTACCAATCATAGATTTGTATAAGGTTTGATTTACCTCAGTTGTCTTGTCTTCCTTTTTCAATTTGCATCTGGTTTCCATAGGTGTTCCAACTGGTTTTGAGTCCATCTTGAATATCTTCAGAACTTCTTTGATGTATTTGGATTGTGTGATGTAGATCCCTTCATCCTGTTGTAGAATCTATAGACCAATAAAAATTTTGATCTCTCCAAACATTGAAATTTCAAATTCTTTTATCATTTCATCAAGAAATGACTTGCATAACATATCATTACCTCCAAATATGCTATCATCAACAAATATATCAGCAATCAAAGTTTTATCACCATTATCTCCTTTCAAATATAGATTACTGTTGTCACTTGTTCTAACAAATCCAATACTAATGAGATAAGAGTGAATTCTTTCATACCATGCTCTCGGTGCTTGTTTCAATCCATAAAAGGCTTTATGTAGTTTACAAACCATGTTTCTCTTGTTAGGATCAACAAACCCTTTAGGTTATTCAATGCATACTTCCTCTTCTAGTATTCCATTCATAAATTCATATTTCATCCATTTGGTATACTTTTAATCCTTTAAAAGCAGCATAAGAAAGTATGATTCTTACTCCTTCTAGTCTAGAAATGGGTGCAAAGGTTTCTCCATAGTCAATACCTTCTTCTTGTGCATACCCTTTGCATACCAATCTTTCTTTGTTCCTTGTGACTTCTCCATTCTCATTAAGTTTGTTTCTGAAAATCCATTTGGTGCCAATGACATTTTTCTCACTTGGTCTAGGTACTAATGTCCATGTTTTATTCTTCTCAATCTCTTCATTCATTGCACTAATCCATTCTTGATTCTCAAGTGCAGTATTAATAGATTTAGGCTCAAAGTCATAAATCAAACATTTATTGTTAAGAGACTTACTTCTTGTTCTCATTCCTACTCTTTTGTCTCCAATGATTTGGTCTTGTGGATGGTGTCTTCTGACATATTTAGCAAGTACAGGTTTAGATCTTTGTTCTTCATTTTGATCTTCATTATCACTCGGTTTAGCATTGTGAGCATTTCCCTGATTCTCAGTGTGTGGATCTTGTTGCTCAATGGCATTGTTATGTCGCTCGGGTAAGATGTCAGGTTCTTCTATGTAGAAAAATCTACTGTAATCTTTAGGTTCCTTTGTGCTTTCCTCATCATTTTTCTCAGTAAATTCATCCACTTTAACATTTTCACTCTCAATGATTTTGTTAGAAGATTTTTTCAGACATTTATAAGATTTTCTTTTAGTATAATATCCTAGAATTATTCCTTCATCCCTTTTAGAGTCAAGTTTCCCATTTCTATAATCTTTCAGTATATAGCATTGACTTCCAAAAATTCTAAAGTAACTCACGTTTGATGTGTATCCATACCATAGCTCATAAGGTGTCTTATTTGTGTCTTTCTTCAATTGAACTCGATTTAGTGTATAGATAGTAGTACTTACAACTTCTCTCCAAATTGTTTGTGTGATGCGTTTTTCAATCATCAATGTTCTGGCACAATCAACAATTGATCTATTCCTCCTTCAGCAATCCCATTTTGTTGTGGTGTTCTCAGTGCAGAAACCTATCTTGTAATCCCATGCTCATTACAAAATTTAGTGAATTCATCATAAATAAATTCTCCTCCTCTATTTGATCTTAAACATTTCAGTTCTTTTCAACTTTTTTTGTCAACTTTAGCTTTATACCATTTGAACATCTTAAATGCTTTAGATTTCTCTTTTAAGAACATGACAGACATCATCCTAAAATAGTCATCAACAAATAGAATAAAGTATCTATCAACATAATAACTCTTTGTTCTCATTGGTCCAAATAAGTCAGTATGGACTAACTCTAGAATAGCATTAGATGTGTAGGTTTTTCTCTTGAAACTAGACTTTGTCATTTTTCCTTTTTGACAATTCTTACACATAACATGGTCGGGATTTGAAATTCTCAGTAAGTCTCTCACTTTTCTTTTCTTACTTATCTTAAGCATGTTGTCAAAATTTACATGACATAACCTTTTATGCCACAACCAAACATGTTCATTTCTATCCAATAAAAAAGTGGTCTCAATATTGTCAAGATAGAATAAATTACCTTTTGTTTGCTCACCAATACCGATCAACTTTCCTATTACCATTATAGATCATTGCCTTTTTGTTATCAAAAGAAACTCGGTGTTGATAAGACATATTAATGCCATACTTTAGAATCCCTAGGACAACTTTTACTAGGATATTTTCCTTGCTTTCATCATACTTATCTAGATACTTTTTACTTATATTTTCTATTATGTGGCATGCTTCCACCAAACCTATTTTGTGGTCAAAAACACTTAAATACGCTACGCTTGGATGAAAATGCTATATTACTTATTTTGGAATTATGGTTATGTCTCTTTGAAATGAATTATTTGTTTTAAAATGAATGTTGTATGTGTATCTTGGTGTTTTTTATCATAAATGTCTCTATTCTAACATTTAGAGTGCAACACATCGATTTAGCAATAGTTGCCTTGACCAGGTAAAACACACCCATGCGCTGGATGCCCGACCCGGTCTTATAGTGGGTGCACACGAAGAAACCTCAAGTGCAACACTAGTGGGAGGATTCAGGATGATCAAGGTGGCAGCAGACAAGAAAAGACCCAGGCATCATAATAAATTCTCTGAGTAAATTTAGGAAAGGGTGGGAAGTTATATTTGTTGTCAAAAGAATTTCTTTCCTCTTTGATGGATCTATTCAATCTCCAGTTTTATAGTTTCCTTTCATGTTTATAGGGTTGTAATAAAATCTCTTCCTATCTCTATGGCATGACTAGATAGCAGTTAGATTTTTTTTCCTTCTTTACATAAATCCCCACTCCTGCATGAGAAGGATGGCGTTATCAGTTATACTTTACATTCTATTGCTTTATAGTTGATTTTTTTAATACATTTTTTATCAATAGAAAATGAAGTTTTAAATATACAGTTCAGTATAATTGATTTTGGATACTCACTCAAGGGGGCCCACTTGGTGAGGAATCCATGTTATCTAGATAGGATCTTTTGCATATAGTTTCAGTTTCTTGCATATTGGTATTGTAATTCTGGTGTTAACACAGTTCCTGCAGCCAAAGAGGCAGAGTTGTTGAAGCATTATAATTGTGCTCCCAAGTCTTTGTGTTTCCAAGTTGTAGTTTCCTTCAAGAAATTTCACTTCTGCATTTCCTTTCTAGCATTCTTTACAGCTATATAATAGTTTCCTTTCAAATCAATTTGTTTCTTGCAGCTATAGAATAGTTTCCTTTCAAAAGAAAATTGTTTCCTGAAGCCATAGTGTGGTCTGAGTAAGAATTCTTGGTGCATATACTTTTCTGACCTGTTTCAAGTAATACGTCCCTTGGTTGATAAATTAAATGAGTTTCTATAAAGAAGGATAGTTGATTGGTTAGATGTCCAATCCCTGAGTCATGGTACTTGCCTATTTTTTTATACCTTAATAGAACCGATCATTTTTTGTGTTGTTGCCAGGGATGGTGTCGAGCCAATTTATTTTACATAGCCATTTGTAGAATTCAATTCAAGCATGTAAATCCTTTTCAAATATAGTTTTCTATCAAAAATTATTTCACTTAACCACCACAATATTTCATTTATTTGTATGCATAAAAGAAGAAGAGACGCTCTAGGAAGGTACTTACTAAACTACCCCAACAACCATTTAGGAGATATCTTTGTGCCAGAAGGATACGAAGAGGAGGGTCCATTCATGGATGCAATTGAAGACCTTCCTTTTTCAACATCATCATCATCATCATCTTCAGAAGGTGATCCACTAAACATTCACCTTCTAGAAGGGGAATTTGAGTTTAATCCGTTTGCAAAAGCCTTGGCCAATCTCAAAATCCAATGCCCAGACAATCAAGAAGAAAATCCACTGCCTCTAGTTGTTTTCCAACTGCATGGACTCCCTTAGCATCCACCCATGATGGAAAACCCCCCTACCTTTCCATTTCCCATTACTGATCAACATGATAACCACAACCTCAAGAATATTCCCTCTTTAGCACTCCCCAAATTTTATGACCTAGTGACCGAATATCTTGATACCTTTCTCTTTGAGTTTGAAACCCTTTTTCATATTTACAACTACACCATGGATGCCCATAGGATCAAATTGTCTGGAACTCTCAAGGAGTCTACATTAAGATGGTTTATGAGCTTAGGGCAGGATGTTGTCCATGATTGGGAGGAAATGAAGGTAGCAAAATTGACGAAGTATAAAGAATATTGTAGGGGAAATGATATGAGAGGGGATGACATCTTAAAGATGACACAAAAGGAGGATGAAATTCTAAAGGATTATGTGTCAAGATTCTTGTTCAGCTTGCAGAAAAATATGCACCATCAGCTAAATGAGGAGTCTCAAAAACTTCTCTTCTTATGGGGTATAAATGAAGGATGCACTGGAGCCTTGGATCTAATGGCCTAGGGAGATATCACCCAATCTACATGGGGTGATATCAAGAAAATATACCTCAATTACTCAAGAGATGCGGTGAAGAAGGACAAAGGATATAGGGCTACAACAGGAAAAACTAATGGCACTAGGGCCCCTCGGACAGAAATCACACATTTTTTGTCTAACTTCAAGTAGGACATTATAAATAACATGGCCGCAGGTGAAACAGAAGCATGAGGAGGCCGAAGCTATTTTGGCAGAATTTTGTCGATATTGTAGATAGAAGAAGAGAGATTGTCATTGCAAGTTAGTTACCAACATGGAGACTACACATCTATCCACTGATTACAAGCCGATTGAAGGAGATGATGAGAAAGTATTCTGCGTTGCACAACGAAGACCATGGGCTCAAAGACAAGGTATGCTTTAGGACCCTCTTACTTTTAATAGTCCATTTTATAGTAGTCAATGGAAACCACCTATGAATAATCAATACCCTCCTTGGAATAATCCGACAACCTTAGTGGTAGCCTTATCCAAGTCCTCAATGGAAACCTCCACAAGGGAATTGGCAACAAAACCCTTAGTGGTGGGGAGGTCAGCAATGGCCAAACCAGTTGTAGGGACTCCTACAACCACCACAATATCCACAATAGCAAGCACTTATGCCACCTCTTTGGGCCACTACAACACCCCCTAAGCCTACTCAACTCCCTACCCAATCTCACCTGAATCCTAATAATCAGCCACCAGCACCTCAACAAAATGTATATTCCATTGACCCAAACCAATACCCTACCTACACAATCAATGACATCCATTTACAGTCAGGCACTACTCTGCTAACACGCCCTATTATAATTTAAGAAACTCCTGATGATCCAATCCGTCAACTACTCCAGAGTCCACTCCAATAGGTCTGATGGTATTACTAGAAAAAGTCTAGCCAACTCCACCTCCCTTTCCACTGAGGTTGCAGAATGATCACTCTAAACCTACAAATGATGCAACCTTTGACATCCTAGACCAACTTAAGAACATTAATGTTCATGTTCCTCTTTTTCAATCAATAAAGGATGTCCCCACATATGGAAAGGTTGTCAAGGAGGCCTACTTTAAAAAACATGGTCATAAGCAAAAAGACCCCTAGATAGTCCATGTCCTGGGGAAACTTGTCGATATCATGTGAGGAAAAATAGTAGTCCCTAAGTATTTTGACCTAGGTAGCCCAATTGTTGAATTTACCATCAATGGGACAACCATAAAAAATGCTTTGATAAACTTAGGAGCTGCCATAAATGTCATGACCAAGAATATCATGCAGCAACTCAAAATCACCAACCTCTAGGAAATACCAACTATCCTGCATCTCGCAGACTATTCTACAGTCAAACCCGATGGGGCATTAGAGGATATAGTCGTTGACCTTGAAACTTGGTCTTACCCTGCAGACTTTATGATCCTCTCACCTAAAGCCACATTAGGAGGCTATCCCATAATTATTGGTCGACATTGGATGGCAATTGTTGATGCCTTTATAGGGTGTCATTCAGGTGGTATGACCATCTCTAATGGTCAACATACTAAGACATTAGCCTTATACCCGCCAAAACAACCACAAATAGATTTAACCTCACCAATTTTGCGTGACATTGGGGAGGAGGCTGAGGTAGTCAACTTAGTATCTCAACTCATGATGTTCGAAAGGGATCCTTTCTTGCAGCTACAGGAAGAGGATGCTGTAATCACCAACATTCTGCAAAAAATAGTATGGTCTAGAATCAGAATCCATTAACTGCCTGAGCCCCTATAATTGTTCCCTACAAGATTTTTACCCTGATTTCTATTTACCTCCATCTCCTATAGCTGAGAAACTCTACCACTGATTGCTACCCCATGAGCTCCAAGAACCTCCATTAATAGATGCATTTATGGTAGAACTCACAAAGAAGTTGGAAGTTTCCCCTGACCGTTTCTTATATATTAATAGCCAACTTACCAACCAACAACATACATCTTTGAAAAAACTACTAAAAATCCATACAACAGCTTTCCCTTGGGACTATTCAGATATGAAGGGTTTGGACCCTAAACTGTGTACTCGTAGGATCTTCCTGAAAGAAGAAAAACCTCCTGTCAGACAATTCCAGAGTCGTATAAATATTGCGTTAAGAGAAATAGTCAAAACAGAGTTGCAAAAACTTCTTAATGCTAGTTTCATCTACCCCATTTTTGATAGCCAATGGGTCTCACCTTCAGTCATTGTCCCAAAAAAGGAGGAAAGTGGCGAGTATGTGTTGACTATAGGGAACTTAATAATGCCACCAAGAAGGACCATTTTCCAATGCCATTTATTGACCAAGTCCTAGATTCCTTAGCAGGAAAGCATTACTTTTCTTTCCTAGACGGATATAGTGGCTACAACTAGATTAGGATCTTTCCTAAAGATCAGGATAAAATCACATTCACTTTCCCTTGGGGAACATTTTCTTACTCTATACTTCCTTTTGGCCTATGTAATGCTCTAGCTACATTCTAGCGAGTAGTAATCAACATTTTTGCTGATATCTCCCATGATTGAATGGAAATATACATGGATGACTTCACAACTTATGGGGAAACTTGTGAAGATGCATTGGTAAATTTGGACAAAGTTATTACCAGGTGTAAGGAGCATAATCTATCCATCAACAGTGAGAAATGCTTCATGATGATGCATGAAGGTTTTGTATTAGGTCATTACATCTCTGCTAAAGGAATATAGGTGGATCCATCTAAAATTGAAGTAATCATGAACCTGCCTACTCCCACCAAACATAAGGATGTCCGTAGCTTTCTAGGGCATGTTGGTTATTACAAGCGGTTTATTAAGGATTTCAGCAAGTTAGTAGGGCCCATGTACTCCCTTCTCACTAAGGACTCAAAATTTCTATGGAAAAAATCTTGTAACAAATCCTTCCTACAGCTGAAGGTTGTACTTAGGTACCAATTCTCATAGGACTTAATTGGGCATTGTCGTTCCATATATACATAGATGCATTTGACCATGTTGTGGGTGCAGTCTTGGGATAGAAAGATAGACCTGTCGAGAATGCCATCTACTTTATAAGCAATAATTTGCAGGGTACAGAGCTAAACTACAAAGTCACTGGAAAAGAACTTTTGGTTGCGATATATGCGTTGAACAAGATTTGCCACTACATAACCGGTTACCCAATATTTGTGTATACTGATCATGCCGCCATAAAGTATTTGGTAAACAAGCCTGCTATCACAGGGAGGCTTACTAGATGGCTCATGTTGCTACAAGATTTTGACATCACGATAGTGGATAAGCTGGGGAAAACAAATGTAGTTGTTGATTTCCTCTCCAGGTTATAGAATGTCGATGACCCAAATGTCATTGATGACAGTTTTCCAGATGACCACTTGTTTTCTATTTTCACTCATACCCCCTGGTATGCTGACAATGCCAATTATCTGGTTACTCAAAATGTACCACCACATTTTTCTTCCAAGGAAAAGAGGATGTTAATTGAGAAAACATTCAATTTTTCTTAGATGGCCAACTATCTCTTCTACACTGGACCAGATCAGATTCTGAGAAAGTGTATTCATGAGGATGAGACATATGATATCCTTCATGCTTTCCATGATGAACCTTGTGGTGGTCATTTTACAGCCAAACTAGCAGCCATGAAGATACTCAATACTGGATATTATTGGCCAACTCTATATAAGGATGAATCCAATTACACCTGCAAGTGTGATAAATGTCAGTGAATGGGACGACCCACCAAATCAGATGAAATGCCTCTAAAACCTCAGGTAATAGTAACTTGATTTGATAAATGGAGAATAGATTTTTTCGGACCAATTAATCCCCTATCAAATGAAAACTCTTACATTTCAGTTTGCACTGACTATGTCACTAAATGGGTGTAAGTGTAGGATATGAAGCATGCAAGGGATAATAGGGTTGCATAGCTTTTATATGAGGAAATATTTACCAGGTATGGTGTTCCACGGGAACTAGTTACAGATCAGGGGGCTCAGTTCACTTCTAATCTCATCATTGCATTTATGGAGGAAAAAAAAATTTGCCACAAGAAATCTAGTCCATATCATCCCTAGGTGAATGGTCAGGCATAGATCACCAACAGGGAGATTGAGGCCATCCTAACTAAGACATTTCAATTACACAAGAAAGACTAGAGTAGTAGATTATAGGAAGCTATGTGGTCTTACCGCACCACATGGAAAACACCTACATGATTTACACCCTTTAAGTTGGTGTATGGGAAGATAGTTGTAATGCCGATAGAATTTGACCATAAAATTTTATGAACAACATTACAGCTCAACTTGGATATTCCTGCAGCCCAGCAAGAAAGACTCTTGCAACTTAATTATCTGGATGAAATTAGAAAGGCCTCCTTACAAAACACAGAGTTGGCTCAGATCTAACGCAAGAAATGCAATGACTCACATATACATAATAAATAGTTTGTTACTAGTGATTTGGCACTTCTATATGACTCTCGATTTCAATAAAATCAAGGTAAGCTTACAACTCATTGGCTTGGTCCTAATGAGGTTGATAAAGTTTTTTCTAATGGTGCAGTCCAATTTTCTACAATTGATCCTATATTCTTCAAGTTATTGTTCAATGGTCACAGACTCCATCTGTATCATAACCGGCCACTAAGTCTAAGTTCCTGCGACAATTTGATCTACATTCTTCTACCCATGGACCTCCTGTAGCCAATGGACCTCCTGCAGCCAATGACTCTCCTGTAGCTGATGACTGTCCTACAGCCAATGGACCTCCTCCAACCAAAGACTTTTCTACAGCCAAACGAAGTGAATTTCCACTCTGTTCATCTCTTTGACTTCATTCAAAACAAGTCATAATAAAATTTTGTTTCCCACAAAAAAATCTATTTTTCAGCAATAAAGTAACCATCACATCATATCCCATCAAATTTTTCTTCCATCTTCACTCACATGTCCCATCATTATTATGCCACTCATTACTTCTTTCTTAGCACACATCATATGATATTTCCAGATTTAGGCATTTACGCATGATTATTCTCCAAGTATGCCTTTGTTTATTGTTTGTAATGTTTTTATTTCATTTGACATTATTATATGTTACATTGTAATTAATTTAGTACTTCATTCGAGTGTTTTTGTAGTTTATAACCACACATGTGAGGGCACCTATCAAAATTTTCATGGGGGGCAGTTCGTTACCTCATGTTTTTCCATAATGACCCTTGGTTAAGCATAAGTAATATTGAGGATACAAAGGGCTGAATTTTGAAAAAGTCATTGGCAGTTGCAGAGGAAATTGTAGTGATTTGAGTTTTTGGGTTACAAATGTTTTTAGTAACAATGGGTGGGAAACAAATATGCCGTGAGCTAGGGGATCACTCATCCTTATTGCAGGATCAAACAAGCATCCAAGTCTTTAACCGCATGGGCTGGCTCACATATTTCATCTGGCTATGTGGTTACGACAAAGTTGTGACAGTGGAATTATTGCACACTTACATCAATGGGGTTACCTATGTAAAAGGTTTAAGGGTGGAGGTTTTAGAATCATAGATTGTAGAATTTTCAGAACTTCCCGCTACGGGTGAAGTTTTTCCACATGAACATGACGCATGAGCGGCCAAGGCTGAGTTTTCCTTTCCCACAGACATTGCATTGGAGTCTACCAGGTAGGGTACAAATATAATCTCTTCCAAAAGATTACCCTCAACAGGCTATCCATGTGATAAGGTACATTACTTGTGAAGGGAAATTTTCATACTTTCATGTTGCACATTTCAAACTGTTGAGTCATTTGCGGCATGGCCACCTGGTAAACGTGCCAAATTTTTTGTATTCTTTATTAACTTTGAGTTCATAAGAGGTTAGGAAGGGGAAATTGAATGCATCTACTCACCATGGGTTGGTAAAAGTCCTGGTAGAAAAATATTTACAAGATAACTCCCCTATGAAATGGGATGAGTTTATCACTGCACCCCATGTATAGTTACGAGGAGAAGGGCCAAAAATGGACTACAAGAAATAGAATAAAATGCCCCTGAAGAGATTGCACCTGATGAGGATGAAACCATTACTCCAGAGACCTTGCATAAAATTCCCTCTTCTTCAGGGGCTAAACTAGAGTAAAATACTTCTGGTAATCCAAACCCTAGCTCAGGGGTGGTGAAGCCAAGGGTTCTTCAAATTTGCAAACTCCACAAACAAAACATAGTGCCCAGAGGAAAGAGAAGGGAAAGGAAAAGATAGTTGCAGATGCAGGGTAAGAAACTCTAGTTTTATCAGAAAACCTTGTTTCTCCTGCAACCATACCTCTAAAGAAACAACAAACATCACAAAATTGCTCTTTCATGTCTATGGAGACTCCTACATGATGAAGTGTTCATTTGAGCACACAGCAGGAAGACAAAACAGACTCACCTACAATGACTGGTTTGTCTCCTAAAGATCCAATTGAGGAATCTTTAAAAGAACAACTATAAGTAGGGAGCCCATGTACAGAATATCTGGACATTATGGAAACAGATCCTCCAGCCAAGAAAATGGACACAGAGGTAGTGAACACATAAACAAAATTCATGGAGACAGAACACACATAAGCAATAGATATTCCTTCTTCACATCAATAAGATGATCAAGGTAATGATGCCCTAGTTCCAACCCCTAATGAATTACCCGTTGATAAGTCAGACACAGTCATAGTAGCAAAAGAGTAGGTCACTCCAGTCACTCCAATAAAAAAGACCCAGGTAACACTTCACTCCATCTCCATTGACTACTTTACACAAATACAATATGAAAATTCAATGTGAGAATTGGAAAGGGATAGGTCAAAAAGGGAAATAGGCACAAAAAAACAAGAGGTACAATTGCTATAGAGAAAGTTAGATTCAGTTACAAATCTAATTCTGCAATTAATACATTTTAGACCACCTCCTAGGGTCTATGCTTTGTGTTTAAAGGAATAATTTCTCATGTATAAATTGATGAGGATTCTTAGGGATCTGCACACAAGGATAGACTCACCACAAGAATTTGTGGCTGCACATGACCAGTCACCGGATTGTATTCAAAATTTTCTATGTGAACTCTACTTGCCCAATTATGATGTTCCCTTTGATACTAATTGGAATCTTTTGTTATTTGTTGGAGATATTCACCTATCTTCTTTACTCTCTTGGTACAATAATAAGTTAAACCATGGGGAACAATTAAGGAAATACAGGGGAATTGAACAAACAGTCACCCTCCCCTTATGACCAGAAAGTAGTAGTCCCCGTAGATTATACTATGATTGGATGGAGATAGTGTATGGGATGAAGGACTCTACACATAGGAAGAGAATTCTGGGTAATAGGGAAGAAGTATCTGTAGCATTTGAGTGACTATCCTTATTAGATGGAAACAGAGTAGCAGAGGGACTGAGACAGAGGTGGGATAGATTAACATTGGCACTAAAAAAGTTTGAACCTCTTAGCCTTATCAACTTAAGAGCTGCAATGCAGAGAGTCCAATGGTACATAAGCCTGGGAAGGAAACCTCGACTAGAGAAGTGGCTTCCCCTTTCCTTTCAGCCTCCTCTTCCCTGTGACCACTGTATAGTTGTGTTGACAATGAAGTAGATAAGAAGTTGGAAATGAGTTGGTGTATTAAAATGGAGTGCACCAATGGATATTACTAGCATGTGAGAACCTCCATGAGCGGTGAGACTCCAGAAGCGGATCTTTGAGTACTTGCAAAGATCAGAAATGTTTTAGTGCCTGAGGATAGGCATTAATCTTTGTAGGGGAAGAAATGATAAGGCATATTAATTCCATACTTTAGAAGCCCTAGGATATCTTTTACTAGGATATTTTCATTTCTTTCATCATACTTTTCTAGATACTTTTTACTTACATTTTCTATTATGTGGCATGTTGCCACCAAACCTATTTTGTGGTTAAAAACACTTAAATATGCTATGCTTTGATGAAAATGTTATATTACTTATTTTGGAATTATGGTTATCTCTTTGAAATGAATTAGTTGTTTAAACATGAATGATGTATGTGTATCTTGGTGTTTGTTGTCATAAATGTCTCTATTCTAACATTTGGAGTGCAACACATCGATTTAGCATATGTTTCCTTGACCAGGTAAAACATGCCCATGCGTTGGACGCTCGACTCAGTCTTATAGTGAGTGCACACGAAGAAACCTCAAGCACAACACTAGCAGGAGGATTTAGGATGATCAAGGTGGCATCAGACGAGAAAAGACCCAGGCGTCATAATAAATTCTCTGAGGAAATCTAAGAAAGAGTGGGAAGTTAGATTTGTTGTCAAAAGCATTTCTTTCCTCTTTCATGGATCTATTCAATCTCCAGTTTTATAGTTTCCTTTCATGTTTAATAGGGTTGTAATAAAATCTCTGCCTATCTCTATGGCATGCCCATATAGCAGTTAGATGTTTTTCTTTCTTTAAATAAAGCCCCGCTCCTACGTGAGGAGGGCGTTATCAATTATGGTTTACATTCTGTTGCTTTACAGTTGAAATTTTTAGTACATTTTTAATCAATAGAAAATGAAGTTTTCAATCTACAGTACAGTATAACTGAGTTTGGATACTCACTCAAGGGGGGCCACTTGGTGAGGAATTTGTGTTAGCTAGATATGATTTTTGCATATAGTTTAAGTTTCCTGCACCTTGGTATCATAATTCTAGTGTTAATACAGTTCCTACAGCCAAAGGGGGAGAGTTGTTGAAACATTATAATTGTGCTCACAAGTCTTTGTGTTTCCAAGTTGTAGTTTCCTTCAAGAACTTTCAATTCAGCATTTCCTTACCAACATTCTTTATAGCTATAGAATAGTTTCTTTATAAAGAAATTTGTTTCTTGCAGCTATAGAATAGTTTCCTTTCAAAAGAAATTTTTTTGTTGTAGCCATCGCATGGTCTGAGTAATAATCCTTGGTGAATATACTTTTCTGACCCGTTTCATGTAATACGTCTCTGGGTTGATAAATTAAATAAGGTTCTATAAAGGAGGATAGCTGCTTGGTCAGATGTCCAATCCCTGATTCATGGTACTTGCCTATTTTTTGATACCTTAATAGAACCAATCAGGTGTCCTGTGTTGTTCAGTTGTGAAACACTCAACATATTATAGTTTAGTCCTCTCACCCAATATGCATTTTCACATCTGATCATATTATTCAACATGATGGTACCTTTTCCTTCAACTGGGCAAGGTGAGTCATTACCCATCATAACTGATCCACCATTAAAATATTCAAAAGTTTCAAACTTTTCTTTATCTCCAGTCATGTGATGAGTACATCCACTATAAATAATCCAGACATGATTTTTGCTAACTTTAGATATGAGTGTTTTTTTAACACACCTTTCTTCTTCGTCTGAGTCATCCTTCATAGCAACAAATACTACCTCAATATCTTCATCAGAATCAGTCTCATAATTTTCCGCTTTGTTCTCAACTAGGTAACAAGCCTTCTTTCCTTTTTCCTTGTAATCTTGATTATCTCTTCTGTTAGAGTGTTAGTTTCTTATGAAGTCTCAGTCATCACTTCTCTCATACTTCTTTTCATAGGATTTGTCATTGTTTCTTTGACCCTTTCTCTTATTAGGGCATCTTGCAGAAAAATTTCCAATTTCTTTGCAATTAAAATAGACCAATGTTAATTTACCAGTATATCTTCCTTTACCTCTATGTAATCTCATAGCCATTAGTGATTTAAGTTCAGCAAGTTCTTGTTCATCACTACCACTGTCACTATCATTTCTCATAGTGTGTTTGTTACTAGATTTGATTAATTTTAGTGAAGACTTGAATGTTGACTCAATAGTAGGTAAGACACTATTGTCATAGTTGTTCATCTCAAATGAAATAATTCTACCAATCAAACTATCAAGGGTAACATTGTTATTTGCTACTGCTCTCATTTCTTGAATTGCAGATACTCTAATAGCATAAATAGGTAGTAAGGTTCTTAGAACTTTACTTACAACTATTTCTTCCTCAAGTACTCCTCCTAATCCATGGATAGCATTAACAACTTCTTTGATTCTGTCACTGTACTGAGTGATGTTCTCTCCTTCTTTCATTCTCAAGTCATCAAACTTTCCTCTTAGACTTTCAACTTTATCTCTCAACACATTGGTATCTCCTCCATGTACTAGCTTGAGTTTGTCGCACATTTTATTTGTAGAGGTGCATGATTTCCAATCTTCAAATTCAGCATCGGTTAGTGAAGAAGCAAGTTCTATCATTATAGAATTGTGTTCATGTTTCTCTCTTAATTGATCAACAGTCAGAGGTCCAGTAGGCACAACATATTCAGTATCCAAGTGTTGTGTAACATCATTTCCAATACCAATTAGATGAAGTCTTATCTTTCTTTTCCATGATGCAAAGTTGTCCTTGTTCAACTTAGGCACATCCCTTTTAATCATCTTGTGATATTTAGATTAATTCCCTTTAAACTTTTCTTCCAAGCACAAAAGCTCTAATACCAATTGCTAGAATAACTGAGAGGGGGGTGAATCAGTGGACTTAATAATAATTCCAAAAATCCAACCAAAAACTTATCTCTAAAATATAATACCCTCTAGTTATCTTGCAGTCCATCAAGATGTGTGCCATAAATAACGTTAACAAATGTAACCTGCTCGGTGAGATATATTGTTTATCTTTTCTAGACTTTACCGAATAGCAGTAAATAAACTTAGAGTTAACCGACCAATATAGTTTCAATAATGTGTAAAGAGAAGTATCAATGTAATGAACCATATACACATTTGACATAGATTTTTAATGTGGAAACCCAATATGGGAAAAACCACCTGTGGCTGGTAACCCAAAATAATTTCACTCTTTTGAAGTGAGCTCAGTGAAGAGCCAACCCTGTTAAAGGTTACAATACACATTGTTAAGTGCGACCTTGTTAGAGGATTTAAAACCAATATTTTTTATTTTGAACTAGCTCTCACTATGCCATCAACAAGAAAACCTTTTGATACTCTTGAGTATCTCAATACAATAAGGATTGTTAAATCCCACTCGGTTAAGAGCTTTTCTGAATCAATGGTTAAACTGATACAGTAAATGATCTGTTCAAATATATAACTTTAATTTGCAAATATTCAAACCTATTACTAGTTCTATAATACCTCTTTGATAAATATACACTTCAGTTCCTTTTCTTTCTTTCTTTGTTCTACTCGGTGAATGCTCTGTCCTTTATTGTTCGGTGTCTACATAATTCCTTGGCTCTATTCTTCAGCCTGTATGATCATATCTACATGAAGATTTCTATCTTCACACAAATTATAATTAGCATTCCTCTCTCTTCATAATGAATTTCTTATCTCTTTATATAGACATGATTAATCACTCAATCTCCTTATTTTTGTCGTAGATCTCTTCTTGATCCATAAAACTCGCCATGCTTTGCTTCATCCCGTAAAGATCTTCTTTAGTTTTATTCCGCAATTCTCTCCTTGATAACTATAAGTAAAACGTGATTTAAATCTCCTTCTTTGCATTAGCTTAACTGATCATTGATAATAAAGCAATAAATCAGTCAATCTCTAAATATAGCTCTGCCAGCTAAGCAATTTTGTCATTCTTTAACTTCAGTTATCCTTGGTAATTAGTTCTTGCTCGGTAACACTTGCTCGGTTATTGCAGTGCTCGGCATACACGGTGAACTACTTGGTGTTTACTTTCTATCGGTGTTCAATGTCACTTGGTGTATACAAACCTTTTATGTTTTACCGACAACATAAACTTTGTCTCTTCATATCTTCAAGGTTAGGATATTATGTGTATGAACAATCAAACCATATCAAGTTGACATCAATGACAATACAATACATTAACTGATTTAATGTCTTGCATTCACTTTTGCATCTTGGTGATCATCAACTTATCATCGTTAAGCATTCAATCAGTTATAGTTCATCAATATTAATAAACTGGTAGGAGAGGGATGTATCACTGGCATCCAGCCTTCATATGCTAGAACTACTTGTTCCCATGAGCAATTTGTGGATGACACTCTTATAATGGGGGAGGCAACAGTAAAATAAGCTAGAAACTTGAAGAAAGCCCTCTCTATTTATAGTGCAACTACCAGCCAACTTATCAACTGGACTAAGAGTTCCATTTTTTCATTAATACCCCTTTGGAGAGACAAAAAAAGATACCCAAAATCTTAGGTTGCAATATTGGAAGTCTCCCAAATCTTACTTGGGATTACCATTATGCTCTAAACCTCATGAAAAATTTTGTTACTCTATTATAAATAGATATAATAAAAAGCTTGTTGGTTGGAAAGGGGGAATTTTAAGCAATTTAGGGAAGCTCCAACTTCTGAAATCTACGCTCCAAAATCTCCTTGTTTATGCTTTGAGTCTCTTCAAGATACCTCATAAATTTTCCATGGTGATTTAGAAAATCCAGAAAAGGTTCCTCTAGTTAGGTGTGGAAGAAAAGAAAAGACTTAGCCTTGTGGCATGAGAAAATGTTTGTAAGCCAAAAAAGCTGGGAGGACTTGGTCTGAGATCAATTAAAAATGCCAATAAGGCCCTCTTGGCTAAAAAACTATGGAGAACTTATGGAGACCAAAAAGAAAGGAATGGGATTATAAGAAATAAATACCTCTTTAACTACAATACTCATGATAATTATATAAATAATGATATTAACATGAATGGCTCTAACATCTGGAATAGTATAAGCTCGGCCAAAGATCTCATCATCAAAGGAAAGTGATGGAAGCTAGGGGATGGAAGGAGAATCAACTTCTGGGAAGATAATTCGATTCACAAGGAGCCTTTATCTAATAACCAAGAGTGGAAATAGGTCACTAACATGTGCAAAGAAACATTTGGGATTAAGGCTAAAGATTACTGGCAGAAAAATAAATGGAGGAATCTTAGTGAAATATATAGAAGATTTACTTCCCTCCAGCATGAGTTTCAAACCTAGTCTATTAAAGATAAATTCTAGGATATTATTGTTTGGGATCCAAGGCCTGATGGTAAATATACTATTCCTTCCACATATAATCTCTTTAATGTGAGGGAGGAGAGACCTTTCTGCTCTTATGTCTGGTACAAACATCTCACTCCTAAAATCAACTTCTTTTTTGGCTCTTAATTCATAATAAACCTCTAACCCTTGATAATCTTTCTAAAGGGGGTTTTTATCTTGCTAATAGATGTGTTCTTTGTTTGGAACAAGCTGAAACTTGTGATCACATAATGTTACACTTCTCCTTCACCTGATAGGTTTAGGAAGTTATTCTTAGGAAATGGAATCTGTGTTGGTTTTTTCCTCTCCTATGGTAGGATTTTGTCAAACAATAGAACATTCCTTCCCAGAAACTAATTACAAAAGACTTTTGGATATTAATCCCTCCCCACTTCTGTTGGCGTATATGGAAAGAATGAAATAATAGAATCTTCAGGGAGAAACATTCCATCCCTGAAGCTGTTGGCAGCCACATATGCAGAGCGCTAGAAAAAAATTCATATCCTCTATCAAAAATAATGCTGCTAAGAATATTGTGAACACTAGTGAACACTTGGACCTCTCCTCCTGTTGATTGAGTTAAAGCTAACTTTGATGGAGCATCAAAAGGCAATCTAGGAGTTGCTGGAGGAGGTGGAATCATAAGAGATTGGAAGGGTGAAGGCATTATATTTTTTCATTAGTATACTTAGAGAAAAACATGATCTGCACCATCGGTTTACCCTACACCGATAGACATGCAGCAACACTATCCGATGCAAATGTTACATGACAAACACTGTCAAGTGTTACCCGATGACAAAAAGATAAATGGTACCTGACAAGTAACAAAAGTGCTACCCGATAGTACAACAAAGAGAGGAACTCGAAAGATACAGGGAACCCAGCGTTCAATTCAATCAAGGAACGCCGACATACTGCAAGCTCAAACCTACAACCAAGAACTGATAGTCAGTTACATCTCGCAAAAAGTGGATCTGACTTTCCACATCAGATAAATCACTGAAGTTGTATTTATAACTTCTTGATTTTCTTTTAAATCCATTATGTGCAGAGGAAGAAATATAATCTTTATTGTTTTAATTTGTTTTACTATTTTAAAACATGCAAACTAAAGATCAAGGTCAAGTTGTAAACCTTAGATCTGAGAGTTAACGTTGTAAATCATGAATTCAAGATAGGTCAAAATACTTGTATAAATAGGTGCTCAATCCATTGAGAAAGAGTTGTTGTTCAATGAGGATAGTAGCCACGCAGAGAAACTAAAGACCAAACAACGAATTCATGCTGTAGAACACAAACAGATTCAAATTAGTTTTCAAGAACAGAACTGAGGCCACCAACAAGCAAAGAAAAGGTATTCATCAATCACTTTAGGTGATATTATCATTGTAAAGGTCTTAATGGATCTGTAAATCAGAAATAGTAGATTGCATACAGTTAAGGCAAACATTTGTACTCATTCTAACAAGTGTAGTACACTAATGAAATCCTTTCAAGAAAGGTGGGCTTAACCGTCCTATTGTAAATCTCATAACTGAGTGCACACTTAAATCGGTGTTGCTAAAGCTCTTAACAAAGTAGATCTTAACAGGTCTCCACCTTAATACTCTTAATAGGG
Organism: Thuja plicata; assembly: GCA_018584345.1. NCBI lineage: Eukaryota > Viridiplantae > Streptophyta > Pinopsida > Cupressales > Cupressaceae > Thuja > Thuja plicata. Next base: position 4,866,539 of record MU223089.1, read on the forward strand.
TAGATCATTAGAAGTGATCAAATTGTAAGCCTTAACTGGCTCCCTTCCATTCTGCAGATAGTGAAGTTTTGTGGGTGCCATCCCCACAGCAGTTTTTACTTCCTAACAGGTGTTTTCTGCGATACCATATCTTGTGTTATGTGTTTGTCAATTTCATGAATGTTTCTATGAATGCTATTAAAGATTGTAAACAAAGAATATATGCATAAGAAAGAATAACAGTAATGGTTGGTAAATCATAATTGAATGATCATTAATGATGAATTGAGTAAAGGGTTAAAATTTTTAGAGGTAATGATTCACCCCTCCCCTCTCAGTACTACTTCCCATTAATTCCAACAATTGGTATCAGAGCTAAGTATCTTCTTGAAAAGCTTAAAGGCTTAAGAGAAAAGATCATACAATGGATAAGTAAAAACTTGATAAGAATATTGAGAATAAAAAGATTGAGATACAGATGTTCTATGAGCAGTATAAAGAAGAAAGAATCAAAATGAGAGAGCTATTGGATGAAAGAAAAGGTATGGCTACCAGGAACAATGAAAAAGACTATCCAAAAGAAGAGATTCCAGATTTCTTTAAATCTTTAGGATCAAATACAAGTAATGTATCAGGTACATAAGAAGATGACATCACAAATATAAAGGAGATCAACCTACATCTGACAGAGAAAATAAAGATGCTACAAATCGGTTAAGCGACCCAGATGGTAAGAATGATTGATGTGATGAGTTTTTCCAGACAAGCTGAAACAGAAAGAACACTTGCTATTGATGATAGAAGGAAGATTTCAGAGAAACTACAAGAAAAGGAAATAGAAATTCAAAGACATGCTGAGCATCACCATGATCTCACAAATCACATTATCCTTATAAGTCAAGAAGTGAACATAATAAATGTGGAACTCATTGAGAGAATACAGATTATTGGTGAACTAAGAGAATAAAATGAGAAGCTAAAGCATGAGGTTAGAATTCAGCAACAATATAATGAGATCATCAGAAAGGCTGAAGAAAGCAATAAAAGAATGGATGACTTTCTTGAAGGACAATGAAGAGTCATCAACAACATCGGTATAGGCTTTACCAAAAATGGAGAATCATCAAATCCAAAGAATGTCTACAAAAATCCAAGACCAAGGAAGCAAACATGCAAGCACTATGGAAAGCAAGGGCACACATCAAATACATGTAGAGGTGAAATGAAAGGTACTCCTGAATCCACATCTACATCTTCATTCATAGGATTTTGTTATAAATGTAACAAGAAAGGACATAAGGCTTATGAATGCAAGAGAAAGATAGAAAAGCCAAAGAAGGAAACCTACATGGACAAATACTATCCTACATGCAAGATGAATGGGCACGCATCTGAAGAATGCTGGAAAAAGAAAAGGAAATCATGGAAATGAAAAGGTAAAGAAGTTCCTTATCAGCCAAAGAGAATTGGTAATCAATATGTATGGGATTATAACACTTGGACAAACTGTACAGTATGTGGAAGATATGGTCACATTGCTGCAAACTGCATGAGAGCATGGACAAAAAGGTCTAGATTCTAGTCAAACCCTAGAATGGCATGCTTACACTATCATAAAGTTGGTCATCTCAAGAAAGATTGCAAAGACAGATTGACAGAAACAAGCACATATCCCAATGGTAACACCATTGAAGATATCCGGAGGGAAAGAGACAAAATGTGGATAAAAGCTTCAAGCAATGATGAAGTTGGACCAAGCAATGCAAATGGTGACACCCCATCCAATGGATCCAGTGACACCACCAACCCCACTTAAATTTGAAAAAGTAAGTATGGAACTGCAATATACCAAGTTATATTTTACATCATTTCCATTATATAAATTGATAGATAGTCAAAATCTGCATGAATCAAAGATGCATACTACTTTACTTGTTACTACTCTAAGAAAGAAATACCATAGGTAAACACTTACCTAAAATCATCGGTGAACACAAGAATGAGTTATTCACACTTACCAAAAATTGTCGGTCAACTAGTAAAAATGGTAAACTGCAAGTATAACTCGACGACCGTCGGTAAGAAAGCAAAGTTAAAAAGTGGTCATAACAGAATACCGATATCCATCGGTAAAATCAAAAGGTTAAACAGTCGACCAAAGAAACATGTCTTTGCCAATGACGATTTGAAATATCCTCCTGATGAAACCCTTCTTCACATCTCGACAAGTTGTTGAGCATTTATTGCAAAGACTTAGGTCAAAAATTCTATAAATAGTCGACGAGACAACTTCATTTTTCACCCGCAATTTCAAGAGAAAGCAGAGCGACATCAAACTAATTCAAGAACAGAAAGCAGAAGCATCTACAAATCAATTCAAAATTACAAAGAACATATTCCTCATCACCGTTGCGAATCTAAGTAAGTACCAAAGACACTGAAAGATTTCTCTTACTGTTTTGTCAAGAAAATCCCTAAATTCAAGAAAACCCTAAGTACTTGAAAACAATGGCAACTACATCAAGAACTGCTAAGTTGAAGAATGAAAAGAAGAATGTGGTGAAACTAATCAAGAACAACACATGTATATAACCTAAATACAAGATTTTTCCAGAGATTGCATCGAAACCCAATGAAGCTGGCGCATTTTCAAAAATCTCGCCTAGGGTTTTGCTAATAGAAGATGTTAGGTCTTATATTCACTGCAAGATCACAGAGATAGGTGATTTAGAAATGGATGAAGCTTATAAGAAGCTATGTGATGCCAAGGGAAATCTGAAAGAAGAACACAAACATTTGGAGGTAAAAGGGTTAACTAATGCCCTACATTTTCTGAGGGAATTCAAGACAGAATGCATTAAGATTGTCTTAAGCAGGATGCATGACAAAAAACTATGGCTAGACCAACCCAAGCAAATAATGAAGGATGTTCTTCATGCTGTCACTGGTTATCCGATAACCGAAAATCCTAGGGCACACAAACATCCATCTATGAAAGAAGTTACAAAACTCACCAATGTAGAAGGAGACAATAGAGGTCTCAAGGTAAACACAATCACCAACGAAGAGTTGAAATTTGGTGCATGTGTTATTGGTTACAATATTTTTCAGGCTATCAGAATGAACAACATTTCTACTACAGTAGTAAGCACAACATACAAGATTGTAACAAAGGGAATTCATATGGATCTTTGGGAGATCCTACTAAAAAAACTTGATGAAAATATGATCAAAATCAGGTCTTCAAAGAGAAACACATGTAAGTTTGGATCACTTATTATGTGTATATTTTTATATTTACAATAATACTTTCCTTCAGTAGGAAAAGTTGTATGGGACTCTACCAAACCGGTAACCCAATAGATTAGTGAACTAATTAAGTCACTAGGAGACAACTTTGAGTCTGAATGTTTGCATACTTCCTTGGATTCAAGGAAAAGATGGTGGAAAGAACCAGGATACCTGAGAAACTGGTTGAAAAGAACAAAGATGAAATATGTTTCATGGCAGACATAGACTTCACACACATCAAACCGGTTGTACCAAGAACTGCTTGGTTATCATCATTAGACTATGAGATCAATATTGATCTAGCTACAAGTGCAATTGAGGCACTACTCAATGAGCCCATTGATAAGAAA
>MU223089.1:4888359-4921250 GCA_018584345.1 Thuja plicata
ACCCTCTTGCATTCCATGAGAGAATAATCATGATGAAGGTTGACCAAAGTGGGCCTCCAAGGGCTTAATAGCACCAGATTCCACAAGTAAGTCCCCAGTAGATTTAAGCTTGTCTGCATCCTTCTTATGACCCACTTTTGAAGAAAATACAAAATGCCCTTTCTTGCGAGGGCGTTGCAGCACACCCAAAGTAGGAGACAATCCATGTCCTTTTCCTGAAGACCACACTGTCTTAGCCAAATCTGCTAAAACAATATCATCCTGCCCATCTACAAGGGCCCCAGAGGGCTCTAAACTTTCCTTCGCCAATGCCGGAGGAGTATTGTGTACAACAATCGCTTTCTCAAACCCTGTATCCAACCTAACATCCATGCCAGTGGCCCCAGAAGCTAGCTCAGCAGGAATCCCTTCCTCCAAAACCTGGTTATCCAGATTAGTCTAATATCTCTATTGTATTTACTTGTGAGTTAATTAGCTTTGCACCAATCATAAGTTACTATTAGATATTTATTTATTTATTTTCTATCATTTAATTAATTTTAAAATCATACTATATTTTATATTTTATTACTATAAACATGTTATTTTCATTACAAAATTTAATTTCAATATATTTGAACAATATTATAATATAAATTAAAATATTTCTTATAAAACATGTATTAGAGATATTTTAAGAAAGCTTCATTTATAGGCATTGGTCACGCCTATAGATTTTTGAGTTGGCATATAAATGTATTTGCAAAGCCTCTAACAATCTACCAAAGTGCCAAGTTGATTCATTTATCTTCATTATTCAAAATGGCCAAACATATTTATTCATTCACAATATAGTTTTCTAAGAAATTATAATTCTTGCAATTTTCTTTAAAATTGCAATGATTGATTGTGTAGTTGTCCATGATCTCTCATCTAATAGGTGCCAAATTGATTGTAAAATATTCTATAATTTCTAGCTATACACTTATAATTCATGAATCTCTTTTAATGTCCACCTTGAATATTTTTTTTCCTTTACATTTGTCAACTGATTATAAAAGTAGAGAACTATGCTTTGTTATAATTGGCGATACTTAAAAGTTTATTTGAATCTATCCATATTATTAATCTAGTTTTACTTTTTATCTCTATTTTGACTCCAAATATTTTGGGGTTCTTGTGTGCTACACCTTTAAATTATTCTAAACTAGATTCTTCCAATTGAAATTATGATCAGATTACATAGGATATATTGTAGTCTCCTTAATACTTTTATCCTTTAATTATTCTAACAACAATAATGAATATAATTTGAATGCTACAGATTATGCACAGAATGCTCGTTGTATAATACATTGGAGACTGTTGTATTTATGTGTTGCTTGTTGTGTATCTACAACGCGACATTTCAATGCGTTAATGCAAGGGAGCAGACCATCGTTGGACAGAAATCCTTCTACACTTTAGGTTTTGCAAGACCTAGGTGGGTTTACCTTCAAATGCTCATGTACAACAATTTACTAATATGACTGCATTTGAGAAAAGTAGAAAATCTCCTTAATGCCCAACACACACCAGAGAAAATAATACAAATTAGCCAAATCTGTACTAAACTACTGAGTATTGTATAGCTTGAGATGAAATATATAACAATTTAAACCCCATGCAAACGATAGTGATATTTTCAGATTTTGATTAAGATAGAAAATCATAAATGAAAGCAACTAGACTTGTTCATACAAAGATCAGTGCCTTAATCCCTTGGGAAATAGTTAGGATATACCTATGAATAAATTCATGAAAATTGACTTAAGAAATTGTCACTTTGTAACAATTTCTGCTGGCAAAGTTCCTGCGAACACTTCTTACAATATCCTGCTATAAAATTACATGAATCTGCAAAATGTTTTGAACAATTAATTGATTAGTTGAATCAAAGTAACAAAGTATTTACATACACCTTCAACAGTGAAATGAATGAAATAAATGTTCGACCTAATTCATACAATTCAAAAGAAGGAGAGATATTGGCAGGAAATTGCTTTTGCTTTGTTCATATTTTATTATCAAAAAATTCAAAGTACATCTCAGAATTTTGACAATGGCATGACACTTTTAATTTTCTGCAACAAATCTTTACATTTCTTTCAGACCAAAACTCTATCTGACTGACCTCTAAGACCCAAAACTAAACTTATGACTTCTGAGAGATCCTTGATTCCTGCATTATTTTCCCTTTTATAGAACATAAGGGAGCAACAAACTTTAGGCTCGTGGAATGACACATTATCACAAAAGAAACAAAAACCGTTACAAAACCTTGGAACTTTGCACAAAATAAAATTCCTACAAGATCAAAATGATTGATTCATCTTATTGAGTAGATATTCTTTTGATCTCCTTTACTTCTCAATTATGGCGGCAACAACTCATCTTCAAATACCTGTTAAGTATTTTTTCTGTCATCTATCATATTTCAAGTCTAATGGCCATTTGAATTTGATTGCCTCATCAACAATTTTCTTGTAGGACAAATACTTAACCACCACTTGATCTGTTTCTTTCTCAAAATACTCCAAAAAGAACCAACAAGTTAGAAAATTATCCACAATTGCAATTAATGTATCGTTGTCTCTATCTTCACAAATAATATCAACCTTGGCTTTTAAGATATTTGTAGTTTGATTTAACCAATCCCGCAGGCTCTTGATGTCACCTAGATCATCAATTATATCTGGAAACATATCCTTCTCCAATTCCTTGAATCTCCTAAACACAATCTTTATTTCCCTTTCAACAGTGTCAGGAAAAGTATGAAACTCTTGCATTGCAATCACTAATTCATAAGTAGGTTTGATCAGAGGGGCAACATTATTATCATACTAAGACCCCAAGCGCACATCTCTCAATGTTTGAGCTCTTCTTACCTACTTATCAAAGATTGGTTCTAGAATACCTCTATCCTTAGTGAATACATCTAATGCATTGCTGAGAATGGAGTATAAATGATGTAAACTTTTCATCCTTCTAACCATCTTCTTATTGATATATGTCAACAAATGTATTAACTATATCCTTTATTCTTTTCCTAGACTCTACCTTCTCTTTACCCAATTCCCCTTCCAATTCTTGTATTTTTTCCATCAATTGTGCTCTTGAAGGTTCAGTAGAGAACGTATGCTCATCATGTATTGATGTTTCAGGAGATGCTGGATAATCAATAATGGGGGAAGCTGGAACACTTTTTGAAGTTGAGGGTAAGGGGGAGGAAACAGAAGGGGATTGTAATATGGCTCTAGATGATCCAACTAGTTGAGAGTCTCACTCATATTGGATCAACTTATTTTTTTGGATCCTATAGGCTATAGACAATTATTCATAACAAATTCTATAATTTTCCTTCTCTGCCTCCTCCTTTTTTGCTACTACTTTTTTGAACTCAACAACACTAAGATTAAGATTAGCAACTTCTGTACCAGAGGTATCTATTACCCTCTTCATAATCAATCCTCCTCTAAAGCTAGAGGCAACCCTACTATCCTTATTCCTTTCCTCACCCCAAGACAATGACCAGATAGCAAGAGCAACATGATCCTTGCTAAAGACCGCCCCTTTTGATACCTTTTTGGCCGTATCTTCTGACTGATACACTGGAGCATTTTCTATTCTAATAGCATGAAAATAAAAGACATCAACAATATCTCATTCTAGCAGTATTAAAACCTCTACGTCTTCAATCATCTTTCTCCTTTCAGTAGGAGTGATTGCTTGGATTTTCTTGTTTATTTCATTTTTTACCTCACTTTCAATTACACTTTTATCCTTGTTAGGCTCTACAACTTGTTTCTCTTCAACTTTCCTTTTGAATTCTTCCAGTTTGGTACCCCAAACAAACTGTATGAAAGGTCCTTCCTTTATAAAGACATTATCAGACAAATATTTGTCACATGCAGCTCTACTCACCTTATCTACTACTCTGTCTTGTACCTCATCAATACTAACATCCCATTCCAATGGGGGTGGCATAGTAAGCATACCTTATTGGACCTCCTCCTCTGTGATAACTACAGTCCCCTACACCTGCATTTCAAGTAATTGTTGAGCAATCATCTTCTCTTGAGAATCCAAAGATTGAGCCTTTGGAAATGCAACTTGGGAGCCGGAAGGTAAATCCCTAGTAGGGGAGTCATCTATATTAATAACATGTACATGTTTTATCTTTTTTGACGATGAGGGGGAAGTGGAAACATCTTGCAATTTTTTTTTCCCTTTACATCTTCAGTAAACTCAGACATTTCATCCCTAAATTCTTCATCAGTCAAAGGGCATGTAGTGTGAGAGTCACTACTTTGTGGAGACTCATCAGGTTGACTTCTACTTTCATCCTCTAAATACTTTCCTCCTTTCTAATCAGGCTTGTATGCAAATCTTGGTGGATATGTTGATCTTTTCTCTAGGAATGGACCCTTCTTAGGATTGTCATCCCGTGTTTGCCTATTTTGCAACATTACCTTGTACATAAAACCTTCTTTGATTTAATTTTTGGTCTCTCAACAGAGACAATCTTCTGTGCAGCTATCTCTCCTGCAAGTAATCCTTCTTTGTTCACAATTAAAATATCCTTTTGATATATCATCTTCTTTTTTATTAATTTCACTTTATCCCACTTTTGGTGCAATGCCTGTATGATATCTAGGAAATGATAAAAAAGAGCCTTTACTTTATTACCAAAAGGCTTGAAATCCTTCAAAGGATCATAAGTTGGTTCCTCCTCTTGGATGATATCCAAAACCATTTTGTATGCTACCTACTTTTCTTTCTTCAATTCTTGATCACATAAAACAATTTCATTTCTAATAACATCTTCAGGATAATGGAATTGATTCTCTCTCTTTCTTCTACCTACTCTGTTACAGAAAATATTGAAGAAGTCTTCAGGATCAACAATCCTCTTTACATTGACGCCCATATGATAATTTTACTAGAATGCTTCTATCCACCTTTGACAATGAAATAGTAGTGCACAACTGTGAAATCGGGGAAAATGATTCCCTTTCCTCTTCCAGACAATTCCTCCTCTTGGATACAACCCACTTGCCACAAAAACTTAGTTAACCCAACTCTAAGAGGAACCTAATATGGTAACACATGAGGAGTCCCACTGAAACCATAAAGTTTAATCACTGTAGTTGCAAGGTAGGGGTAAATATCACCCCAATTGTGCATAACATTTAAACTGGTATCCATCTCCAAAGATCTAATTATTTCATGCAACATTCTAGGAATTCTAGGTGGATTCACTTGTAACTTGGTCCTCAATCTGGATGCAAAACAATTATCAAACCTCACAAAAATAGCTTATTTTCTATCCCATGACATATATGTGCTCCATAATTGTACTGGCAATTGAACACCACCATTTTCTCTGTTGAATGTCATCGTTTCCTCAGGGAAAGTAACATGCTTTTCCAAGAACATGTGCATTAACATGGAATACCCAAAAAAGGAGCATCCAATTTTCTGTTCTTAATTCCCCGCAAACCTTCATGTACATTATCTACAATGTACGAAGAAAAATCATAAATCAAATGAAAGTGGGGCTGCCTAATATGAATGGCCATGCATAGATATTAAACTGGAATCACCTCTGTTGGATGTAAGCTAAGAATCTTACACAAAGACTAAAAAAATGTAAGGAGCATGAGATTGAAAGCCTCATTCTTGAAAGGTTCTTTAGTACTAGGGTCAATAAAATATTTATCCTTTCCTACCATAGCCAAATGTGCAGGCATCAACATACTTTTGATATAGCTCCTCTGAGCTCTGTACTTCTGCTCAAAATCTTGGAGATCAATGGGCTCCAAATTGGGGGATGACTCATATAAATCGAATAGTTCTTGTAATTCTTCTCTGCAAACCCTAATAATTTCATCACCATCATTATCCTTAATTACTTTTAGCACAGGGTCATACCTATCTACAATGGCTATTAACAAATCTACATCCATGAACACACCTAGCATTACCAATTTTCCCAATTCGTACTGCCATGCATTGCAAGAAGGGGTTGTGCTTTTCTTTTGAGCAAACCACAATATGAAAAGATTCAATCCCATTTTCAGGATAATAGAATCAATAAAAACCTGAGCTTTATAAAACAATCCCTCTACAAATTTTATGCCCTTAACAATATTTTTAGCCTCACCCCAATCATTCGTGGATTCAGGAAATAAATCTAAGAAATCATCATGAGGGTTTATCTCTACATAACTTAGTTTCCCTGAATGCTTTCTTAATGACGCCATGACTACCCTGAGCTAAAATTTTTGGATTCCTACCAAACTTCACCTCTGAAAACCTTCACATTAAGTCTTAAACTCAAACAAACCCCGAACAGAATGCATTCACACATTAGGAAAAAACATAAAAGAAGTAAAATCACAAGGCAAAGATACGACAACTTACTGATTAAAAACATGCCACCCTCTGCAACAGATTACTCAAAAAATATGGAAAGTTGTTTCACAATCTTTGCAAATCTTTGTAACACCTGATCGCCTTATTTTAGCTCATGAACTATACACTTATGAGAAATTAAGGAGAAAAATTGGCACATTTCAAATTAACTTCTAGTCATATCAGCTCACATCAACTTGTAAAATGAAGCCGAACACAAAAAAAACCTTGTTTAGATCTCAACCGTAGATCAACCTTCAAATATGACATAGTGGACGACGAGATTTAGTCAACCTATTGGTGCCCAAAAATGATGGATTCACTTTTGGCCAGCTGATAGGTATAATGGTGATGCACCACTTGATACCTCTGTAATTTTTTCTTAATCAAGCCAAGGCTGGTAGGCCTGATTTCACTTTTAACTATCAAATTTTCTATGTTGCACAACTTCGTACACTAACAAACAAAGTTCCTCCCAAGGTGGTGAATGATCCTTGGAGGAAAACAACAAATCTTCTGATAATTTCTAATATGAAACTTAACTAAAATGATAATCACTAAGATCCTAATTGTAAGGCTTTGAAATAAATGATTTAATAATCTACAAACTAAAAAGTATGAACTAATATAGTAATTTCCAAATAATGATTAGATGAGTGCCTTCTAAAAACTTGGGCTATAGAGTCAGATAACTTTCAATCTTACGTACAATCGGAGACAGTATTAAAAACTTACTTTTAATAAAGCAAGACTATCACTTCACAGGCTTCCACTTGAATTATAATTCAAATGAATCTATACAGCTAATCTTATCAAATTTAACTCAAATTAAGAGACCAATAAAAACAAGATAAGATACGCGGACCTTTTAATTGATATTTAAACTATATATATTAATTTTGAATTATGATACTCAGCAAATTCAACACAGTGAAATACTCTAATACAATAGAATATCTGAAAGACTAATTAAAAACATATAACTTATAATCATAAATAAAAAGAAGAGCACTTATCTTTATTGATATTGAAAAACTAGTACATTGAAGTTCATGTTGCAATTGTGATCAAATTCTATTATACAATGTGTTTCTCCCCTTTATGATTACATTTTACACCACATATATATGTGGTTGAATAGTTTTCATACCCCTTTAGGGTGAAAAGACATAATTTTTCATTAAAATTTAGAAAACACTTTTGAGAAAAACTAATCAACTAACTAACTAATTTAACTACCTATCTTTCGGATTTGGCTTTGGTATAAAATCCAAATCAGATTGTACGACCTTAATATTTTTACTAGAGATAGGAATTTTAATTTTACGAACTAGAACTTTTTTAGATTTGCAATATTTGATCGTTTTCATTCTCTGTCGACATCATCTTTACAATAGGTCAAAATTCCAGCATCTCTGAAACCTTCGCTTACAGAATTTTGATTGTTCCTGTCACAGAGCTTCCTTCCCTAATCCCTCAAATTTTAATTAAAATGTAATATGTTGTTGTATCTCATTTCATATACTTCATCATATAATCAATTATTGGGTATGGATTTTAGGATGCCATTTTTTAGAATTTTATCACTATATAGGACTCTAAATTTTGCCAAAAATTTAGAGCTCTAGCACAACCATCCTTGACTCCATGTGGCATCCATCTGGCATTCTCATTGTGTTGAATTATCCATCAAAGGCCCACCGCCAAACACATCATCTTTGATTTCATGTGTCAACATCACAGTACCACAGGATGCATAAAACCACTACACCTTTTGATCACACGGTAGCAAGATCCTTCTTACCTTGTAGATCTTTAACTCCCGATGACCCCACATTACTTACTATGATTTTCTATCTTTCGAGCATCTTTTGGAACTTAGTTAAAAAATATGTCAAAATACACATGTGGTAAAAGATACATCTTTAAGTAGATGGGAAATTAACAATCTACCTGTCATAGATGTTAGCTAGCCATCAAACACCAATTGGGAATTGCCATGTATCTTTAATAATATTTACTTTCCTACCTTTGAGACCCGCTGACTGAAGAAAGGTGTCACCATTTTGCTACCTCGTAATACATGAAATACTTTGCAAACTACGATCACGTGATGGCATAGAACCATTGGTTCACTTATAATTTGACCGACAGATGAATGACACTTATATATTTTATTGGTAAGGACAATCCTATTGCCTGGGGACATATGGAAAGCTAGTTAATCACTTCATGGACCCATTCAAAAATCACGACTTAGGCCAAAGGATAAAATAAAATAACTCTGCAGGCTTTTGAAAAGAACAAATTTTCAAAATGATAACAAATGGTCCCACTCATGACAACATGCCCCATTATTTCAGTGAATAAATTAACATTAGAACATAAGATAACCACTACTTAAAAAAAAATAGGGTAAGATAAACAAAACCCTTGTATCCAAGAATAGTTCCAACATTACTTATATATATAGTTGCATATGAATGATTTTTGTTTGTCCAACTGAATCTATAATCATCAACACTCCCTCTTAGCTAGGGAGGATAAACACAGTATTTGATATTAACTCGATGTAATGTCAAGATTTTATAGAGATATCACCTCATGATATTAGGAGTAATGACCACAGAATGTCACATGATATTCGAACCCGGTCTATTAAAGATAACTTCCAGGATATTTTTGTTTGGGATCCAAGACTTGATGGTAAATATACTATTGCTTCCGCATATAATCTCTTTAATGTGAGGGGGGAGAGACCTCTATGCTCTTATTTATGGTACAAACATCTCACTCCTAAAATGAACTTCTTTTTTTGGCTCTTAATTCAAAATAAACCTCTAACCCTTGATAATCTTTCTAAAAGGGTTTTTTATCTTGCTACTAGATGTGTTCTTTGTTTGGAAAAAGCTGAAACTTGTGATCACATAATGTTACACTACTCCTTCACCCGATAGTTTTGGGAAGTTATTCTTAGGAAATGGAATCTGTGTTGGTTTTTTCCTCTCCTATGGAAGGATTTTGTCAAACAATAGAGTAGTCCTTCCCAGAACCTAATTGCAAAAGATTTTTGGATATAAATCCCTCCCCACCTCTGCTGGCGTATATGGAAAGAAAGAAATAACAGAATCTTCAGGGAGAAACATTCCAGCCATGAAGTTGTTAGCAACCACATCTGCAGAGCGCTAGAAAAAAAATTTATATCCTCTAGCAAAAATAATGCTGCTAAGAATATTGTGAACACTAGAGAATGGCATTTTAATATTCTTAATCCTAAATCAAAACATTTGAGAGCTACTACTACTTGGACCTCTCCTACTATTGATTGGGTTAAAGATAACTTTGATGGGGCATCAAAAGGCAATCTGGGAATCGCTGGAGGAGGTGGAATAATAAGAGATTGGAAGGGAACCTGTGTTGGGGCTATAGCTACGCCCCTGGGAGTGTAATCAAATCACAGAGCCGAAGCAATGGCTACACTTAATGTGATGTTGGCAGAAGAGCTGGAATGTTAAAAAATTTGGCTGAAGGGTGATTTTGTTAATATCATCAATAATATTAAAGGTAACAACAAGGCATCATGGATAGAAGATTTACGTCCCTCCAGCATGAGTTGTAAACATGGTCTATTAAAGATAACTTCCAGGATATTATTGTTTGGGATCTATGACCTGATGGTAAATATACTATTGCTTTCACATATAATCTCTTTAATGTGGGGGAGGAGAGACCTCTATGCTCTTATGTTTGGTACAAACATCTCACTCCTAAAATCAACTTCTTTTTTTGGCTCTTAATTCAAAATAAACCTCTAACCCTTGATAATATTTCTAAAAGGGGTTTTATCTTGCTACTAGATGTGTTCTTTGTTTGGAACAAGCTGAAACATGTGATCACATAATGTTACACTTCTCCTTCACCTGATAGGTTTGGGAAGTTATTCTTAGGAAATGGAATTTGTGTTGGTTTTTTCCTCTCCTATGGAAAGATAAGATAAACAAAACCCTTGTATCCAAGAATAGTTCCAACATTACTTATATATATATATAGTTGCATATGAATGATTTTTGTTTTTCTGACTGAATCTATAATCATCAACACTCCCTCTTAGCTAGGGAGGATAAACATGGTATTTGATATTAACTCGATGTAATGTCAAAGGTTTATAGAGATATCATCTCATGATATTAGGATTAATGACCACAGAATGTCACATGATATTCACCATGTACTCAAAAGGTTTATAAAGATATCACCTCATGATATTGAGAGCATTGGCCACAGAATATCAAGTCGCATGATATTCACCAAGTACTCAACAAATGTCCACAGGTAATGTGCACATGTATCCTCAATAATACTTACCATAGGAATATTCATATCATCTATCATGATCTATTTCATACATCATAAGATGTCTATCACAATAGAAGGCCATGGTTTGTTTAAGTAAATTAATCCACCATGAAAGATATTTATCATGATCTATTTCATCCATCATAATATGTCTATCACAATAGAAGAGCATGGTCTATTTAAGGAACTTAATCCACCATGCAAGATATCTATCATGATCTATTTCAGCCATCATAAGATGTCTATCACAATAGAAGGCCATGGTATGTTTAAGGAACTTAATCCACCATGCAAGATATCATCTATCATGATCTGTTTCAGCCATCATAAGATGCCTATCACAATAGAAGATTAAGTTATTGTAAGATCGTTGCCTTCCAATAAATTTTACTAATACAAGTGATAATAATTTAGAAGTCATCATTTCTTCATGATTTACATAGGGCCCATATAGTTATGAAATAACATTAGTACAACAATCAATATTTACAATCATATCAAGTTTACCTCAGAAGTGTTCTATCTTTATCAGTGAACTCGCTCTCAATCACAAGGTATCTTTAATTTCTTAAATAAAAGTTTCTCTGAATACAAGTTTGAATTATTGAATTCAGCAAGGGAAGCTTGATGTTTGAGTCTGTCAGGACATTTTACTTCAGTGTGACTATATTTGTCACATTTATAGCATTGTATTGTAGAGAAGTCTCTCGGTTTCTTGAATGGTTGATTACTATTTGAGTTCTTTCCATTCTTCCTTTTCAAATTAGTAGTGAGAATCTGAATATCTTCATTTGTGGATTCCACATTGATTCCTCTAGATATTAGATTACACTCTTCTTGAATGTAGTCAACTTTTAGTCGATCGAGTTTGGAGAGTTTGGAACAAGCACTTATTCCTTGTCTAAATTTTTCCCATAACATAGGGAGTCCATTTAAAGTTACCAAAGTTAACTCTTTATTATCATAGATGTGACCAATTGTTGAGAGTTGGTTTCTTAATTTTTTTATCCTCATAAAGTATGAGGTGATGGTCTCTCCTTTATTCATTTAATATTAGAAAGTTGATTTTTAAGAGTAAGAATCCTGCTAGTGTTGTTGATCTCATACATGTTATCCAAGGCTTTGAATATTTCATATGAGGAGTCTAATTTTGTGATAATAGACCTTTAGTAGATGATCTTTTACTCCATCTACTAATAGTTCCATTGCTCTAGTATTGTCCTTTTCCCATTGGATCTTCTCATCATTCTCATTAGGTTTAGGATAATTTTCTACGATTATTTTTAGCTCATTCTTTCTTAGTATTAGCATCATTTGTAGTTTTCAAGATTCAAAATTTGAAGCACCTTCAAGTCTTTCTTCAATTTTGATTACCATTTTGTAGGTGCAAAAGTAAGGAAGATAAATTTAAAAATATGATCTTGTTCTTTCTTTAATCTAATTGGATGTTCCTTCGTGTAGTTAAGCTTTATAGAAGGAACCTGGCTCTGATACCATGTTGAAATTATGATCAGATTACTTAGGATATATTATCAAATTCCTTAATACTTTTATCCTTTAATTATTGTAACAATAATAATGAATATATATGTTTAAAACCATTATCTTCTATAGAACAACATGATAATATATGTATTTCAAATATATATCTTGTTGTTAACCATATATATATATATATATATATATATATATATATATATATATATATATATTGTGACTTCCAGTTTTTTGTACACCGACTTTGAATTCTACTGATTATGCATAGCATGCTTGTTGAATAATACACTAGAGAATTTTGTATTTATGTGTCGCTTGTTGTGTATCTACAATACACAAATTCAATTCTTTAATACAAGGGAGCATAAAATCATGGAGTTAACTCCACGATGGTCTTCCTGTTACCTTAGAATGGAGACAATGCTTTGTTTAGACTTAACAAATTTACTGCAGGTAAAAACTTTTATCGACATTGCCACTTTTGATTATGTTTTGGTCAATTAATATATCATTCAAAATATATAATGTTTTGATTACTAGTAAAAACAAGTTTTGAAGGGACTCGAAACCCTTTACATCAAGGAATTACAAAGATAGGAATAATTATCAGTAGAAAAAGAAGCTACATCAAAAAACAACCCATAAGGGGGCAACACAAACGACCAAAAAAGGAATGCAGAGAAAACCAACAAAAAGATAGAAACTAGTTGAAACACCAGCTTAGGTACCAACACTCATTACAACAACATTCTCCTTTGGGTCCCATCCATCTTGGTATGGATATCATCCATACTCCCAATAAGGCTCTTCAGCACTTCCACATTTTTCTTAATCATGGGGGACTTTTTCTTGCAGCTACCCCAGGTTCTGGAACTCAGCCCACCAATAATCTCCAAGTCATCATCCCTTTGTTTAGCTCCCTCTCCAAGACCACTCTCCAACAAATTAACCAAATTTTTGAGATTAGTGGATGAGGCTTTCATTCTATCTTTGCTATGGTGGAGAATACCTAAAATAGTAACCTTTATCTTATCCATTCTTTTCTTCATAGCCTCTGGGTCATTGTTCAGATTCTGGGTGGAATTACCCTCTTTGCTACCTTTATCCATCTACTCCTGGAGAATTGCGTTCATAGCCTCCAACTTCCTGCACTTCAGATTAAGTATTTTTATCTCTTGGAAGCACCACTTAATAAATATGAAGGAATACAAAGCTTCAACTTTAGTAGTCTGAAGGGCCCCAATAGTGATCTCCTCCTTGTCCTCAAAAGCCTCAAAAACCAACCTAATAGAGGATTCTCTGACCCTATGTAAGACCATAAAAAGGCATAATATACATATCTAGGTAACCACAAAAACCTAAACAATATGCAAACCTATCTAATCTAACATTAGAGCCATTGAAATGGGAATTCAAAAACATATGCAAGACAAACATGAGAACCCCCTTCAAGTGATTCTCAAATGCTCTCCTTTCTTCTCCATGGAGTAGATTATTGTTGGTCTTTGTCAATGAAAAAAATGCACAAGTATTGAAAATCCAAAGTTGATAGCAAGAATACTAGAAGATAGTGGTTCGAACTTGAAAGGGAGAATTGAATCTCAATTTATAGAAAAGAGAGATAATTTGTAGATTTGGAAAGGAATGCACAAATTAGTATGCATAAATCAATGCATAATTGAGGGAAATGGAAGAAAAAGGATGGAAGCAAATTAATAGGAAATTAGAAGTACAATTAGGGGAGAAATAGATAGGGAAAGGTGGAAGAGCTCATGGAGATAATTAATAGGGATAATGAAGCACAATTAAGGGATATGACAAATTAGGTGGAATTAGGAAGAATTAATTCAATTAATAAATCAATATTCCTCATAAAACAATAATTAGCATTTATGAAATTATAAAATATCATAAACTAGAATCAGCCAATTAATTAATTAGAAATTAATTAATTGTGAAGACTTATGATAAGAATGAATAAATATGATTTATTCATATAGAATAGGGACAAATATTAGGTCATTCATCCCAAGAGGATAAATTAGTGAATTATTGATCAAATTGAAGGAATTAATGTACAATTGAATTGATTTTTGATAATATTGATAGGGTTATGATAGGTTCGAGGCATTGATGAACTTTGAAAATCGCTCAAATAATGATGTTTGAAAATGATTAAATAGCATCAATGAACTTTGATGATGTCATAGGATTGATGCAGGGATAGGGAACATCGATGAACTTGGACAATGTTACCAAAATGACAATGGTCTGCAATAGCATTGATGAACTTGGACAATACTATCAAATTGATAATGGTAAGTTGATAACGACAACATCGATGAACTTGGAAAATGTTATCAAATAGGCGATAAAAGGATACAAAGCATTGATGAACTTGGACAATGCCCCTAGAATGATGATAATATTGATTATATTTAGTAAAGAGTGTGATTGATTTGAAAAGTGATTTAATTAGGCATCAATGATCTTGGACAATGCCCCAGAATGGTTGGAATGAGTCCAAAATGATTCTGAAATGATTAGGAATAGAATAGAATATATTTGAATTGATTTAGGATGATTTGATATGGTTTAGGATCGGTTTAGGGTTGATTCAAAATGATTAGGAAAATGATCAATTTGACAAAGAGAATAGAAATATTAGTAAATAATTGAACAATTTTGCAATATTCAATTATCGACGAAAGACACAATTATGTCATATAATACAGATCATATGCGCAACATAGAGGAATAATTAGATCGCAAAACAATGTTTCAATTGTAATGCAAAAAATGTTAAAACACATAGACTAGCAGGCTCGAACCATTTTTGGGTGTCTACATTTTGCCCCTCTTTGATACAATGCGATTGTGAGTGTTGTGTCAAAGAATCTTGAAGAAAAATCTCATTAAAACATGCCCCTGTAATAATAGGATACATACATGCCCCCTCAAGAAATTGACCAAAAAATGCAAGTGATAGGTTAATTTTTCGATAAAGATGAGACAAATCCACCGCAATGAATGAATCAAAATTGGAGGTCAAAGACAAAATTTTGATGACATGTAACTGATTAAATGTTTGATAATGTTAAGTTGAAGATAATGCAAGGCATTAAATCAGTTAATGGTTTATATTGTCATTGATGTCAACTTGATATCATCTGTACAGTCATATATAAAATGCCAAAGACTTCAGAGAATCAATGGAACAAGGTTATGCTTTTAGCAATTCATAAAAGTCAAGTATTCACTAAGTGACAGATAACACCGACAGAGTGCACACCATCGGTAAAGACAAAGAAGAAAAGTCACAGTGATACCTGATGAGAAAAAGACAGTGTTGCCCAATGAAGAAAACCACACGATGCCTAACGAGATGAAAATAGAGTTGCCCAATAGATAGAGATCCCAAATCTGACTGGAGTCACACCAATAGAATTGACAGTTGTAACCGACAACTAACTGAAGAGTTAACCGATAGAACAGAGAGTTCAGAAAATGACAAAATATCCAGCTGGCAAGAGCTAAAGATAGACTTAACTGGTTGTTTTCTTTGTTTTATTCGACCAAAGCTAAGTGATTGATTTAAAGAATATTTGTACAGTTGGGATAAAGATAACTATGAGATAAATCAGGAGTTATGCTTTAAATCAGATTGGCTGGATTGTTTTTTACGCAAAGAATCAAGAATCAAGAATCAATGAATATTATGTCTATATAAGAGACAAGCTTAATTCATTTCAAAAACACATCATATTAATAGAAAGGGGATTAAGGGGAGTGAATAGAAAGAGGATGCTGAAGAGAAACTCATGAAGAACATCTTCATGCAGTACTGATCAATCAAGTTGAAGGAGACTTAAGGAATTCTGCAGACATCGAAAAAAAGTGAGCACAAAATCACAGAGCAGAAAGTATGGAGCACAAAAGAATTGAAATGATACATTGATCAGAGAGGTAATGTACTTAAATAAATCTAAAAATCTGCAATTCAAGTTGCATTAGAAACATGTCATTTTGTTTCAGTTTAACCATTGAAACATCAAGTCTCTTAATAGAGCAGGAATTAACAGTCTTCTATATATTGAGGTACATCCCAAGGAGTGCCAAAAAGGTTGATTCATGAAAGTAGAATTGGATATGCCTGATGCCTATTGATAGTCTAAGAGAGAGGCTGATTCAAGGATGACAGCATTAAATGCCCGATACCAAGTGACAACCTATATGTGTAAAATCCTCTAACAAGGTCACACCTAATAGTGTGTTTGTAACCTTTAACAGGGTTGGCTCTTAACAGAGCTCACTTCAGAAGAGTGAAAATTTGGGGTACCGTTCCTAGTGGTTTTTTCCCTTAACAAGGTTTCCACGTTAAAATCCATGTGTTATGTGTGTATGGTTTATTACTTTACCATTTTACATTTCACATATGCATTTTTGGATTTATCAGTATACTCTGCATATTTATTGTATTTTGGTAAATAACTTTACTGCCTATCGGTAATCAAGGAGAATAAGGACAGACAAGGAAAACTGATAGATAGTTAATTATTATAAGTATTTCTTGGCATGCATCTTGTAGGGACATAATAATCTGAGGTTTATTTGATTGGTGGTTAAGATAAGGATAAATTTTTTGAGGCCACTTATTCACCCCCCCTCTCAGTTATTTCTAACAAATTTTCTTTTGTCTCTAGTAATATGATGTGAACAACCACTATCAATAATCCATTCATCTTTCTCATCCACATGTGAAACCAAGGCTCTCTCTTCATTCATGATAGGTTCTTCTTCCTTGATAGGAATGAATCCCCATTGATCATTAATTTTACCATCATTCTCATATTTCTCATCTGTCACACCTTCAACAGCAACATAATAACATTTCTTTTGATATTTAGTTTGGAATTTCCTAGGCTTGTACTTAGGATCTCTATTTGAACATCTTGAAGCAAAATGACCAATCTTATTAAATGAAAAACATTTCAAAGATAGCTTTCCTTGATACTTACCATCTCCCTTAGGCAATATTTTGGCAATTAGGGCTTCAAGCTCTTCAAGCTTTCTCTCATCTTCCTCAATTTCTTCTCATTCCTTAGCATATCTAGATGTAAACTTTGATGAAATTTATCTAGGGGCATATATTTTCTTATCCTTAGAAACAATAGCTTTAAATACAGATTCAACTTTAGGAAGTGCATTAAAAAATTCACTCATTTCAAAGGTAGATATCTTACCAACCAATGTGTCTCTTGTTATTGTAGTCATGGTATTGATCTCTTCAATAGAAAAAACCTTGTGTTTGTAAGAAGGATACAAGGATCTAAGTATCTTAGAAATAATCTCATCCCCGTCCAATATTCCACCAACACATCTAATTCCACAAACAAACACATTCTCTTTTTGTATGTAAGAAGTAATGTTTTCATCCTCGCTCATCTTCAATGATTTATATTTCCCTTTCAAACTTTGCAGCTTGGGTTTATTCACATGGGCATCTCCTCCATGTAAGGTTTCTAAATTTTTCCATACCTCATGTGTAGTCTCTAATTCCATGACATTTGTGTATTATGTATTAGACAGGGCGCTCAACAATGCTTCCTTAGCTCTGATGTTGTACTAAATTTTTTTCTTTTCATTAGAACTAGAAGTTGAAAGATCCATATAAGAAGTGTGATCTCCCAGTAGTCTTCTCCAATGCATCTCAAGTGTGTAATAATTCATCCTTTCCATATAGAATAATTAGTGCCTTCCAATATAGGATTGTCCTTAAAAAATTTCATCCCATATCTCCTCAAGAAATCAGGCTTCCCAAAGAGGACTTAGCTCAAATACCAATTTAGAGAACAAGGTATCACACACACAACTGAGAGGGGGGTGAATCAGTTGTGTCCCAAAACTTGAAACCAAAAACAACTTAGCATAGTCTAAATCTTAAACCATGGATATGAAGGTTAAGCATGAAATTAATGATCCACAATATCATATGAACACATAACACCAATATTTTTGACATGGAAACCCAGTTAAGGGAAAAACCATGGTGGGGATCAAACCCACAAGATGATGTACTTTGTTAAAAGCACTATACTTGATTAAGAGTATTACAAAGAGGAATTTTGACATGTATTTAGACACACTACCTAGATCTCACTGCTCAAATGCAATAAGGGATACAACCTAAAGGAAGGCTCACTGCCTTACAACAATCTCAAGAACTACAATTCGTGTACCAACTAGTAGCATCTCCAATATGCCTATACAGTTCCAATGAAGTACATAATATATCAGATCTCTACCTCAATTAAAGATTCCACTCAAATGTCTTCACACACTTCTCATAAACATGCATCCACCAGCATACATAAATGAATAACTCGTTATTACATTTATACAATTCATCAACTTATTTCTTCAAGGTCGGCCAAACACCCCATTTATAGATATTTAATCAAATATAACACAATCATCAATGCAATCCAAAATATGTCAGCTAAGATGTAGAAAGGATCCAAATATTCATCCTCAAATTCATTTCATCACCATAAATCACACCTTAACGTTTGCAACATGCTACACCATCAGGTTGGCCAAGAATAGTGAAGAACACCAACACGCCACAAGAAAATCACCAACACCAATCACACCAATTAATGCGAACTAGCAACACAAATAAAAAACAATCTAGAAATAGTAGCAAGCACCATGAAATGCCACAACAATGACCAAAACTACTCTATCTCAGAATTCACCACTATCTCTACATTGTTCATTACGAACATCAACTAGCAACCTCTGTTACTTAAGAAAAATAGCTTTCCAGCATCCAAATCTTGAACTACTCAGGATGAGGACACAAATTTATGTACCAGACATGCCACCAGGTTAGCAACCATAAATATTTCATCATCAAACCACACCAATCCAAAAACTGAAACATTGTCTCTTCGTGAACATCCAAAATACCAGTCCCTGATCAATCATTCAGAACTCACTCAAATAATCATGCTAACCTCTGTAAATTGACATGAGTCGACTATAGACATGCCTGAAACAATCTATACATTTGCAGCATGCAATCATCAATACACTAACCATACCAAACCAATCTTCTCACTGAACATACCAGGAACACTATCACAAATAGTATAAATATGTTGACATCAATGAAAAAAATTAATGTCAGTGTATATATATATATATATATATATGCATGATATTCTAACAATCTTCCAACACTCTATGCATCACATTATTTATCACTTGTACACGATTTGCAATATCTCTTTTTTGAAAAATATATTTGTCCCACATGGTTTTCTCCTCTTCTTTGTTTTTTAGAGATTAGTTATATGATTAGTTATGCATGGAAAACTAACATTCCATATTTATTGAGACCTATTTTATATTGCATTTTCATACTAGTATTGCACCATTTGTATAATATTATTTCTCCTTAAGTTGCACTTAAGGGGGCTATTGATGTAAACATCATTTATACGTTAAGCTCATTTACACATTTTAAGATTACTGAGTAGTTGGCATAAGTTAGTTGTCATAAAGTCACTTTTGTAACTTGACATTTAATATTGTACATAGGATTAAGTTACTTATCCTAGGTTGCATTTTAGAATATAAAATACATCACATCATTTATTATATTCTATCAAGCATTTAATTTTGTATCAAGGGTAGTTATAACTACTTCATTGCCTTGGCTATATAAGATAAGCTCATTTGTACATTGTATAATATCAACTAACTATCAATTGAATCACAATCATATTTTTTCAATTGCATGTTAATGGAAGCTCTTGTTGCAACATTCTTTTTTTTCTAGCATATTTGTTGGTTGATCCTTTGAAGTGTGTATAGCTTTATGATGGGTTCTTAAAGTTTGAACATTTTCTTCCTTGCCAAGAATATCTTTCACAGGTTTTACTTGCATATTCCTAGTCTTTTCACATTCCAAATTTATCTCAATAACATCTTTAAGAAGGATTATTTTATCCTCTTCTAGGATCACCCTAACAAAAGACTACTAATCTCTTATTTCAAATCTTTTTCTTTAGCCTATTTTTTAGATCCATTGTTAATGCCAAAGATTTGAAGATCTATATTGAAAAGGCATTTATTTCTTCAATTTTTTTTAATAAATTTAGTAGTTTTATAGCTCAAAGTTTCTTTCATGAAAAATAAATATGCATAATTTATTTTAATCATATAAATTTAAGCATTAGCATTCTCTTTCTTATTAATGAAGGTACACTTAGCCTTTTTCCTACAAGGATTTCTACATAATTCTTCATATTTCCCCTCCTTAGGAAGTGAATGGTCTTTACTAATTATAATAGGTTGATACAAACAACCTAATGCATACACTTATCAGACAAATAAACCCCATATTAAGTAACCTATTGTCCTAGAGAGGCTCCTTTAATTATTGACTAAGGACATATCTACTTGGATGATGTTGGCATTGCATGTGCAACTAAGGAAAATCTAAGCTACATATCAATTGTGTAAAGGGAAATAATTGAATTCAAAATTTACCTAAAATAAAAGCAATGCTAGAATGTAAACCTATTTTCACATTAGTTGCGTAGAAATGACAAGTAACTCACTAATGGTGCACAGGTAGTGTAGAGTTATGATTGTGTTGTAGCTTCGAGTCACAATCTATACTATTAACTTTATTAACAAATTATATGCATCTATATGAGGAAGAATAATTATAATGTTGAAACTAATCTATATAAGGAAATGAATAATCTAAACTAATATTATATAAATGAAACTAACAAGAAGAGGATTGCACTACCTTTAGTGACCTTTTCTTAAAGGTTGAAAAATTTGAACACAAAGTGGTCTTAACTGAGAACATTATCAATCATTCACTTTATTCATATTCAACAATGCATAATAGGTAGTAGTAACTTCTCTAATTAACCAAAAAACAAGTAGAGTCTAGTTGTATAGCTAATTGATCAATCCTTTGTACTTTGACAAGGTTGGAATTTTGACAAAATCCTCTGATAGTGGGATAATTATTCTTTTAAAACTTATATGAGAACTTTTCAATCCTCCTTAACATCGAGGATGGTTTATTCTACTATAAAACTAAAAATGACAACTAACTTAAGAGGTTTTTCAATCCTATTTGGCCTTTTATTCAATTGGTTGAGCAGAAAGATAGGAACATGTAAAATTGATATACATGTGTTAATGAATCACAACTTCACTATCCTATGAACTTATCCATATCCTAAACATGCATTTATTCTTCAAATACAAGGTCAAAAAATATCCTTAATAGAAGCATTTTGGTTAGAATATCCTGGCTTCTTCCACATAGGTCGCAGGGGCACATTTTTCTTTGGTTGTGGGTCAATAGTTATCATTAAACTATAGGATAGTATCACAATACAAATGTTCATACACATTATGATATTATGCTATTTATAAAACTCCACAAAAAATATTCATTCATCACATTCTATATATCATCTATTAAGTCAAAACATAGTTCAAGATGAAGACTTAAAGTATAGAAATGTCTTGTGAAAGTTTAAATAAACAAGGTTAAATAGTACCATTTGTAAATCTCATCACTCCCCCTAACTCCACCTTTTCTTATCTCCAAGAAAAGTAGGGCCTAAGATTAAACTGCAACACATCAAGGCTAAAATCTATTGACTCACTTGTTCGATGATATCAAATTTGGGTACTACTGATGTTGTTGATATTCATGTTTTGTCACTAAGGTCAACATATGTTTTTGTGGAGAGAACACACTGGTTAATACTATTGTATGATGACTTACAGAAGTGTACGGACACTGTACCAATGAATCAGAATGATCGAAGATAAGGATATGAAGAAGGATGTGTGATGACCTTATTCCTAAGATTGCTTGGCTTAATATTGCATATTTGTGATGTTATAGATATTTTAGTGAAGACTGGTTTCTAGACTGTGACAGTGATGCTTGACAGAGCAGGTCTCAGTGTTTTGGGCATATCTTACAGGAAAAGATGTTTCAGGTGATGCAAGATTAAGGGACGACAAAAGACACATTGAGGAATGTTTGTTGTTGATCGATTGTCATGAATATGTTGGTGATGTCAGCTATGGAATGTATTCTAGAGGATACCTATTTGGTGGACGAATTTAGTGATGTAGCGTGTATTATGGATTGTGAGCGTGGATTACAGATCTTGGAGTATGTCTGATGTATTTTAATTTATGTTTACTTGTTTTAGGTACCTTGTGTATCTTAGCAAGGAGTTAAATAATTATTTATATATTGGGAAAGCTTAATTGGTTGAACTAATCAATTATTGTAATAGGGTATATATGTGAGATCTTTTCTTTTGAAAATATGTATGTATGATGAGAAGATAACTATGAAGATAGAGAATTGTGGAATCTATGAGGATTGTTTGGCTCCTAGATGTAGAGTAGAGTTTGTGATTATAATACTTCATTGGAACTGACCAAGAAAAGACAGTTGCTATCAAACAGTTCACTAGATTGTATATTCTCTATATATACTCATTCAGATTGTTAATCCTTGAGGGTGGCCATAAACTTCTTTGG
Organism: Thuja plicata; assembly: GCA_018584345.1. Classification (NCBI taxonomy): domain Eukaryota; kingdom Viridiplantae; phylum Streptophyta; class Pinopsida; order Cupressales; family Cupressaceae; genus Thuja; species Thuja plicata. The sequence goes on from MU223089.1 coordinate 4,911,253, forward strand.
GAAGTGTGCCTGGGCAGTGGGCCCACTATTTTGATTATGCAAAAATAGGTTTTACAAGGACCCAAAACCTTTAAAAAAAGTATTACATATATTCAATAAAGTTCAACAACTATGCCATAACACCAAGAAAGGAAAGCCAAAAAGTCTAGCCAACTAACAACCTAACTAAAAAAGTCCCACAGATCTTTGAAAAATAACAGGGACAACAACAAAAAAATAGGCCCAAAAAAGGACAGCTACATGCCATCCACAATGTCTTGTGCCTTAATAGCCATTAGCTACATCTGATTAATAGAATTCTTGAGGTCTTTTGTTTCTTTATCCTCGTTTGGACTCAGCTTCCTAGTACTAGCCCGCGTGTGTTTACCAAGTCTCATGGTATCCTTCACCTCTTTTGCATCCTTTTCCCCTCTGTCCTGTTCCAGCTTTTCCATCAAGATCTTTGCATGCCCTGTATACGCTTTAAGGCTCACCATACATTTCTCTCCTATCTTGCGCACTATTTCCTCAATTTTTTCCACCTTGTTGTTCAGCATGTTGATTTTCCCTACACTGTCTTCTTCCACCGCCCTGTCATTTATGTCCTTCACCTGTTGTTCCATATTGCACACTTTGTTTACAATTTCCACCTAGGCTTTAGATCTTCCAACCACATCTTTCATTTCCTCCAGGCAGACTGCAACAGGTTTCTAACCAATGCTAATGCTTTTAATGAGATTGATCTCAAATCTCATTATTTCCATTTTCTTTTTCATATTAGCATTATCATCTAACATTTTTCCCATCGTGTAAGTAAAATCCACAAGACAATCCTCACTTTCCTTCATATCATTAGACACATAAAATTTACCCATTTCCTCATTATCGTGGGAATCTTTTACCTCATACTCTGTTGCCTCTTTTTCAGTTCTTTTGATAGGTTTTTCCTTTGTCTTATCATCATCCTTTTGCTCATTAGTTCTACTTTCCTTATATGGGTTTGATCTTCTTCCTTTCCATCTTTTTTATCCTCCCCATTCTCTTCCCTATCATCCTCCCTGAGGTTAACCTTAGTATTTTGTTCCTTCTCCATCGCATCCTCCTCATCTGAGGACAAGACATTTTTTCTCTTACTAGGGTTTTTACCTTTCTGGTTTCTCTTAGTCCTACCCATTGCTTCCCCCCATTTTCTTTTCTTGGCCTATTTTTTCTATTTTTCCTCATACTCTTCATCCTCTATTTCCTTCTCTATTTTAGAATCCTCCGCCATAGGCTTCTTCTAGTTAGTCTTGGAAGAGATACTTTTTTTTAGATTTTTTCTTGCTTATTTTACTCCCCTCTAGAGTATCATCATCAGTCTCCTTCTCTATATCAGAGCCCTCCACTATGGTCTTCTTCTGGTTTTTCTTAGATGAAGAGCCCCTTTTAGTTATATTTTTAGGAGTTTTATATCCCTGAGGGTCTTCTTCATCGTCCTCTGTCTCCTCCTCATACATGATATCATCCTCATCACCTTCTATATCTTCCTCATCCCTCTAATTTTTTTCAGTAGAGGTCTCTCCACCTTTTTAGTTTCTAGAAGATCATAAATTAATAGCATAAGACCCTGGTGAGAGGCATGATCACCCTTCAGGTCTTTCTATAGACCCTAGTGATCCCACTGTTACTCTTGACTCCTAACAGGGTTTGTCCTTTAACAAGGATTATGTATTGTAATGTTGTAATAAGCTCCTAACATGGATAAATCTTTTAACAAGGATACTATACTCTCAGTACATCATTTGTGGGTGCTAATTCCCTTGGGGTTTTACCTTTAATAGGGTTTCCTCCACAAAAAAATTGTGTTATTGTGTTGGAAGTTATTGTGTTATCATTTGTATTGCAATTTTAGTTTTTAAAGTTTAAAGTTTAATATTTTGTATCATAACTGATTCACCCTCCCCCCCTCTCAGTTGTGCTTGTGGACTTTTATTCCTAATAATTGGTATCAGAGCTCCCCAGTAGGATCTTAGAATGAAGAAACAGATTCAACCAACACTGAATAATAACTTGTCACTCCTAAATGATCTTAAGAGCCACTGCTAAATGATCAAATCACTGCTAGCCCCAGAAACTATCTATAAGCAGTATGATGAAGATGAAGCCAGATCGGATCTCAAGAATCACTACTAAATGATTGAATCACTGAACTACTAAAGGGTAAACCCCTTTAGAATAGTAGGGTTAGGGCCCCCCTACCATGAAAATAGGATGTATAGAATCTGGCCAATAATAGTGCCAGGGGGCCATTCTATAGGCAAAACAATAATATAATAGGTCGGGCCCACCCTGCTGCCCCAATCTATAGTCTCTCACCCATGTTACATATAGAATCTAAGTACCGCTCAGGTCCTTAGAGAGAAATATTAACAGCTTGAGGTGATCCTAAAGATGACTTACTATAGGAAGGATAGTCCAAAATTTGAAAGAACAAGATAAGAACACATTTTCTATGTTTGGGAATCGACTACTGGATGATCATGAAAAGAAAATAAAAGATTGTGACTGAGGATGAATTAGAGAAGGATACTAAAGATGATACAAATCTATTTTCATGTAATATGGTTGCAAGGGAATCATTGATCAACGCACTTTCTGAAGGAGAATTCATAGAAGTAAAAGACTTGGATTCTGCACATGATATTTGGACAAGATTGGAAGCACTGTTTATAGGGGATAACTTTACTAAACATGCAAAGCTACAAAACTAGAAGACAAATATGGAATCAATGAAGATAAGAGATGATGAGAACATTAGGTCATATGCATAGAGAATTACTGAAGTGGTTACTGACATCAAAAAATCTAGAGGTACTTACAGTGAGGAAGAAGTGATTGCGAAGATACTCAGATCTCTGACACCTATATACAAAACTAAAGTACAAGCTATTGAAGAGATTATACCTTTGACACCAAACTTCACTAGAGAGATGTTGATTGGAAAGCTAACTACTTTTGAGGCTGCAAAACTGGGAGATTCTTTACCTAAAGTAGAGTCGGCATTAAAGGTGACTATCCATAGAAACAAAAAGATCTTATCTGGAATTGCGAGCACCAACAATAATGACTTGAGAGAAGAACTTGGAGACTATGTCAATGAATGGGAATAGATACAGGAGGAAGAAAGAAAGCTAGATGAAGTGGTAGCCTTGATCACTAGAAGAGAAAGGAGAGGTAAGGGTAAATTTGAAGGCAAGTTACCTTTGAAATGTTTTTCATGTAACAAGATTGATCATTTTGCATCTTGATGTCCTACAAGGGTTCCAAAGCATAAACCTAAGTTTTACAAATCAAAGTATTCAAAAGACAAGGAATGTTATTATGCTAGTGAAGGCGTATATGATGATGATGTTGATTATGATGAAATTGGGTTTATTGCTATTAAGGATGATGAACCTATACATGAATAAAAAGCCTTAGTATCTCATGTTAAAAAAAAATCTGAATGGGTTATAGGTAGTGGTTGTTCACATCATATGACTAGAGATAAAAATAAATTTATGAGTCTAAAAAGATATGATAGTGGTGTTGTTAGATTTGGTGATAATACTCCTAAGATTATCATTGGAGTTGGATCTATTTCTCTGGATGGGAAGACTAATACTGACAATGTAATGCTTGTTGATGGACTTAAGCATAATCTGTTGAGTGTTGGACAGCTAGTGGACAGAGCTTATCAATTGAAATTCATTGATGGGAAATGTTCTATCAGAATTAAATCAAGAGACTTGATCACATCTGGTACTAAATCTAGAGGTAATATATTTGAATTGAATACATCTGAAGCTTCTTGTTTTATTGCGAAGGTTGATGACAGTTGGCTATGGCATAGAAGATTTTTTCATGCTAACTTTGATAACATTGTGAAGGCAAGTATGAAAAATGTTGTAAGAGACCTACCTAAGATTGTGAAACCACATAACACTATGTGTAGAGAGTGTGTTATGGGGAAGAACACTAGAAGCAATTTTAAAAGTAAATCTTATTCACCAAAAGGGAAGTTGGATCTGGTACATACATATCTATGTGGTCCTACAAGGGCAAGATCTTATTCTAGAGAAAGGTACTTTATACTTTTTGTTGATGACTTTTCTAGAATGATGTGGGTTACATATTTGAGAGAGAAATCTGAATCATTTGACAAATTCAAGTTATTCAAAGCAAAAGCTAAGAATAAATCTGGTTTGAAGATAAAATTTTTAAGATCAGACAGAGGTGGTGAGTTTACATCAGATTTATTTAATACCTACTGTGAAGAGCATGGAATATTAAGAGATACATCTGCACCTAGGACACCACAACAGAATGGGATAGCAGAGCGAAGAAACATAACAATATTAGATGCTGCAAGAACTATGATGCTGGAAGGAAACGTATCACATGTTCATTGGAGAGAATCTTTTGGTATTGCTTTGTACACCTTGAACAAAATTCAGATCCAAGAAGGTACAAGTAAGACTCCTTATGAATTATGGTTTGATCATACTCCTACTGTAAAATATTTTAGAATATTTGGAAGTAAATTCTATATCAAAAGAGATGATGAGATAGGGAGGTTTGATGCTACAAGTGATGAAGGTATTTTCCTTGGTTATTCTACTAAGAGAAAAGCATATATATATTTCAATCTAAGATTGAGGAAGTTGATTGAAAGCACTAATGTGAGGATAGATGAAAATTTTCAGATTCGAGAAAGAATGTATGAATGTGGTCAAGTTGCGGAGATAAAAGAGGTACATACTAAACCTGCAGAACCTTTGACAATTGATGATGAATTAATTGAGCTTAATGAGACTCATAATACTCTGAGGTATGTTAAGAAGAACCATCCTGAATATCAAATCATTGGTAGTGCAAATAAAAGAATGATGACTAGATCTAAAGTAAGAGATGAAATTTGTTTGATTTCTCAAGTTGAATTGAAAACTACTGATGAAGCATGTAGAGATGAACTTTGGACTAAAGCTATGCAAGAAGAACTTGAACAGATAAAGAAAAACAATACTTGGGAATTGGTTCCAAGACCTAAGAATAATAATTTGATAGGAACTAAATGGGTTTTTAGAAACAAAATGGATGAGGAAGGAACAGTGGTAAGAAATAAAGCTAGACTGGTTTGTAAAGGCTACTCCCAACAAGAAGGCATAGAATTTGAAGAAACATTTTCTCATGTTGCTAGGCTAGAAGCTGTGAGATTATTTCTTGCTTATGTTGCACATAAAGACCTTAAAGTATATCAGATGGATGCGAAATCAACATTCTTGAATGGAGATTTGGAAGAAGAAGTATACATAGAGAAACTTGATGGATTTCCTTTGATGGAAAATGGAGACATGGTTTGTAAGTTGAACAAAGCATTGTATGGACTGAAACAAGCACCGAGAACATGGTATGTAAGATTGGACAAGTATATAGTTCATCTTGGTTTCAGAAAATGTAATGCAGATAGTAATTTATACTTAAGAACTCGTGAAGATGGAATTTTGATCATAGAAGTTTTTTTTGATGATATCATTTTTGGAGGAAATGATAAGATGAGTAAGAATTTCTCTAAAGAAATGGAAAATGAATTTGAAATGTCAATGATTGGTGAGATGAAAATTTTTCTTGGTTTGCAAACTAATCAAAGTAAGAATGGAATTTTTATATCTCAGACCAAGTATCTTAAGGAAATGTTGAAGAAGTTTGGAATGGAAGATCGTAAACCTTTCAGGACACCCATGGTGATTGGATACAAACTGACTAGTAATAATGAGACTCAAGTGTTTTTCAGGCAACGTAAAGATCGATGATTGGTGGTCTACAATATCTAACTCACACTAGATCAAATATTTCCAATGCAGTTGGAATTGTGGAAAGATATCAAGTAGATCCTAAAGAGACACACCTTCCTGCTGTGAAAAGAATTCTCAGATACTTAAAAGGAACAATAGAATATGGATTGTGGTACAAAAAATCAGATGACTTTATTTTATAGGCTTACACTGATGTTGATTGGGCGGGTAATGTGGATGATAGAAAGAGTACAAGTGGTGGAGAATTTTTCCTTGGGAAAAGGTTGGTTTCCTAGTTAAGTAAGAAGTAGGACTATATTTCTCAGTCTACTACCGAGTCATAGTATGTTGCTGCTGCTATAAATTGTACACAAGTTGTTTGGATGAAACAAATGTTGAAGGACATTGGAATAATTTTTGATGAGTTAGTGGTTATCCATTTTGATAACACTAGCATAGTGAATATGTCGAAGAATCCTGTAATGCATTCAAAGACTAAACATATTTATATTAAGTATCATTTCTTGAGGTAGAAGGTAGCAGAGAAAGAGATTAGACTGTAGTATATTAGTAAAAAGGAACATATAGAAAATATATTTACAAAACCTTTTCCAAAAGATACTTTTAAATATCTCAAAATCATGCTTGAGGTGAGAGACCCTCCCATTGGTAATTGATGATGTTGGCATGCATCAGTGCAGTGGCTTTCAGAGCTATATCATTTTCTGGACTTGATGTATGGATCTACTCCTCAGGGGGAGTGATCGCAGGAACACTATGAAGCACATTTGGGTGATTTTACATCTGGATGTTAGACATGAAGATTTGAAAAAGCTACACCTTACAAAATATTTATGGCACCCTTTGCCATTGTTTCCAAAGGGGGAAAGATTCTATGTGAAAATCCCTACTATTTTGGGGAGATTTTTGTTGAGAAGATTGTATTGAGAGAGAGTACCTTTTGGGTTGATGGATTTTCCCATATGTGTCTGATGCAGGAGCATCCTAGGATCCTTGGCAACCCTATATCAAACAAAAATATGTTTTCTTTGTTCTTTAGCTTGTTTGGAGACTGCTCATTGAAGTGCTCAGTTACCCTATTGCTCGGGTACTCTTTCTATCTTTCTTTATCGACAGGTCGCGGTGTATGTTGGTTTATGTTGCTTGGGTATGCTTTTACCGAGTTGGTTTCTATTTCTTGGGTATGCTTTTACTGAGTGGTTTTTTTTCTCAGTGATCTCTTCCTGAGTTGTTCATCTTGATCTGGCCGACTTCTGCATTTAATTTCCATGGCATAATTAATGTGGGGTCTCTCATTGGGGATTGTGTGGACCTAAATCTGGGTCGGGGGGTTTCTCCAATGTTTTTTATTGTAGGCCAAACTGTTGGATGCCTTTTGTATTTAAGTTGTAGTTTTTTCTTAGCTTAGGGCATCAGATGGAGGGCAAATCAAAGTGTTGGATCTGAGAATCTGGATCATGAGTTGTATGTCTCAAAGAAGATTTGTAGTTTATTTTGAGTAGTATCTTTGTATTTAGCCGTAATCGAGAAGGCCTTATAGTTTGACATGTTGGATGTAATTGATTATCTATGATAATAGAGAACTGAATGTTGATTATTTTTTGTATATTTGGTTGTTTCCACTATTATGGTTATTGGATGCAAGTTTGGACAATCCTTCGTTGGATCCTCCATCCTTGACTGCATCAGTTTCCATCAATGCCAAAGGGGGAGATTATTGGATGATATCATATTTGGGTACCACTGATGCTATTGATATTCATGTTTTGTCACTGATGTCAACATATGTTTCTGCGGAGATAATAGACTGGTTATTACTATTGTATGATGACTGATAGAAGTGTACGAACACTGTACATATGAATCAGAATGATCAAAGATAAGGATATGAAGAAGGATGTGTGATGACCTTGTTCCTAAGGTTGCTTGTCATAATATTGCATATTGGTGATGTTACACATATTTTAGTGAAGACTGGTTTCTGGACTGTGACAGTGATGCTTGATAGAGTAGTTCTCTGTGTTCTGGGTATATCTTACAGGCGAAGATGTTTTAGGTGATGCAAGCTTAAGGGATGACAAAAGACACATTGAGGAATGTTCATTGTTGATCGATTGTCATGAATATGTTAGTGACGTCAGCTTTGGTGTGCATTTTGGAGGAGACCTATTTGGTGACCAACTTCAATGATGTAGTGTGTATTATAGATTGTGAGCGTAGATTACAGATCTTAGAATATATATATGATGTATTGTAATTGATGTTTACTTGTTTTAGGTACCTTGTGTATCTTAGCAAGGAGTTTAATAATTATTTGTATATTGGGAAATATTAATTGGCCGACCTAATCAATTATTGTAATAGGGTATATATGTGAGATCTTTTCTTTTGAAAAGATGTATGTATGATGAGAAGATAATTGTGAAGAAAGAGAAGTGTGGAAGTTGTGAGGCTTGTTTGGTTGTTGGATGTAGAGCAGAGTTTATGATTGTAATAGTTCCTTGGAACTGACCAAGCAAAGAAATTTGCTATCAGACAGTTCACTGGATTGTATATTCTCTATATACACTTGTTTGGATTGTTAATCCTTGAGGGTGGCCTTAACCTTCTTTGGGAAGTGTGCCTGGGCAGTGAGCCCACTATTACTCTTGAATCCTAATAGGGTTTGGCCTTTAAGAGGGACTATGTACTGTAATGTTGTAATAAGCTCCTAACAAGGCTAAATATTTTAACAAAGATACTATACTCTCAGTTCATCATTTGTGGGTGCTAATTCCCACCGGCGTTTTACCTTTAACAGGGTTTCCTCAGCAACAAGTATTGTGTTATGTGTTGGCAATTACTGTGTTATCATTTGAATTGCATTTTTGGTTTTTAAAGTTAAAAGTTTAATATTATGTATCACAACTAATTCACCCCCCTCTCAATTGCGCTTGTGGACTGTTATTCGTAACATCACTAACACCTATACCCTATTTCATACAAAACCTTTTTGTCCTATGATTATCTCAAATTGATCAATTTAGTTTTCCTAGGTGGAATTCTATAAGACAAAATATAGCTCATAATTTATAATATCCCATTAGGCATTTAGTGTTTGTATCAAGGGTAGTAGTAACTATCTCATCACCTTGGCTATATAAGTGAGGCTCATTTATACATTGTGTCATATCAGTTCAGTATCAATTGAATCACAACCATATCATTTCAAGTCCATATTTATGCAAGATCTTATTGCAACATTCTCTTATGGTTGGCATCTTTCTTGGTTGATTCTTTGAAGTATGTATAGCTTCATGATGGGCTCTTCATAATTTCAACATTTTCTTCCTTGTCAAGAATCTCTTTTGCAATATTTAGTTGCACATTCCTAGACTTTTCACCTTCCAAATTTACGTTGATAAAATATTTGAGAAGGATTGTGTTCTCATCTTTTAGGATTACTTTAACAAAAGGCTCCTACATCTCTTATTTCAAATCTTTATCTTAAGCCTAATTTTGTGTCATTGTTAATGCCAAATATTTCAAGAGAGATATTGAAAAAGGCATTCATTTCTTCAATTTTTTTTACCTTTGCTATTAAGGAAGTGTCTTCTAGAACAATATATGCCTTAACATCCATAACCACCCAAGTTAAAACTTAGGTTTGTGGTATTTGTAACTCTCCTAGATTATCTTCTTTTTAGTTAGGAGACAAAGTTTCATCCATCTTGTTAATCCTTGTATCTCGATATTTTTTTCCTTAAATTTATTAATGAACCTTACTATTAGTTTTAGGATTTTTGTTTGACAAATTTCCCATCTCATTTTTATGAGTCCATACTCCCTTTTTTAAAACTTAGTAGAAGAGGAAATTGAATTTCTTAGGTTAAGATATATACATATTCATGCAAAAAGATCAAATATGTTTCACATGAGTTATTACATACACCTAAAATATCCTCATGAAATATTCTAAATCCTCTATTAATTAAATAAATATTAATATTTATTTATATAATTTATTAGCCTTTTCTATCCTATAATTAAATAATCTATTTCACATGAGTTATTGTTGAGATTGATGAACATCAATCTACCCAAGAACACCTGCATGCAAGACAGTTACCAAGAAGAAGAAGCAGACAGAAGAGAGAAGACTGAAGAAAGCTATGGCGGCCGATAGGCCAGAGACTGCAAATGCAT
>MU223089.1:4931543-4942187 GCA_018584345.1 Thuja plicata
AGAGGGTGATATATAGAGATGGAGAGAGGTAGATAAACAAATAGAGATATAAGGAGAGAGATTGGGAGACAAGGCTCGATAGAGGTAGGGAGAAAGAAATAGAGAGAGGAGTGAGAGGGAGATAGAGCTATAGAGTAGGAGAGGTGTAAGAATATATGGAGTGAATGAGAGAAATGGAATGAGATAGATCACTAAATAAAGAGGGGGATAGGATTTGATATAGATAAAGAGATCTATATAAAGATATAGAGAGGGATTGGGAGAGAGATAGGGAGATAGAGGTAGAGAGATGTTGATCGAAAGGGTGCTTGATTGCATGGATAACACTACTCGTACTCCACTTCCAAGTTTTTCTAAGTTGGTAGTGGTACAAGGTCTCTAACAACATTCAATGGTGCCAGAGCATAAGCTTGGAATGACCTTTGATTCAAATTTGTCATGGCTCCTTGGTAATTTCCTTGATATGGTTGTATACCAACTTGATTCTGTTGTTTTTGCCCTATAATTTGATTCTTCTATTGGAAATATTGATTACCACCTTGATTTTTCTTCTGGTGAGGTGGTCTACCTTGGAATTGTTGCTTTTTATGCTCACTAACTTATTTCCCAAGGTCTGCAGAATGTTCTCTATCTTTTGCTGGTTGTTTTTAATGTCCTATAGCTCCTATAAGGACCTACATAAGTTGAATCACTTGTTTAAGCAGATGGTAATTTTGGGATAGTGGGAAAAGGGTAAAATGAGGCATATTTGGCTGGATGTCCAAAAACAACATCACATGGGTCACAGAAGGAAAAGGGGCATAAGTGGCCTGGGTATTGTATTGTCTTTCCTGCCTAAATAAGGCTATTTTATGCCCTCAAAACAAAATCAAATGCTTGGGGTAAAGAATCACCCCATAGATTGTTTCACTACTGAAAAATCACTATTCAAACTCTTCAAATAATATAGGAGAGCATAGTCAGCTAAAAGTCTTACCGTAACCGGAATTATGTTCCATTTCCTCTGAAAGTGTGTTGAAATCAGTCATTTACTCTTAAGGAGCCCATTTAATAGTGGTAAGTTTCTCCACTAGAGACAAGTGGTTTGACTTGTCCTCAAATAATTTGGACAATGCATCTCCGCTCAAAGAAGTGGTTTGACTCTCTCCAAAAAGATCAGACAAGCTCTTCAAATCTGCCAATGGTATATCATGATGATGGGAAAAATTAAGTGGGCTGCCTTAGTTAATAGGCACAAATGTGAATTGTCTTTCCATGATAGTAGTTGATACTAGAACAAAAATTGTGGGTAAAAATATACTTTTATAGGTACAGATGTACTGGCTGCTACTAACAATAAGGCACTTGCTGAGAATGAAGTACTGGTTGCAAATAGAGAACTAACTGCTGCTGGAAATGAAGAAACGGTAAAGAAAGAAGACGGAGGTTATTCTCTGAAAGTTGGTGAGGTTGAATGCCTACTAACTTCCTTTTTTTATGGTCTTCCTCTTCTTCTCGGTTCTCTTGCAGGAGTTTATGATTGGACTTTTTTAACTGAGGAGTTCTTCTTGTTGTCCTTCCTTGTCTTCTAGGTGGGGATAGCTGTAAATATTCGAAAGGTTTTGAACTCTTTGTTTCAATTCTACTCATAAAAACAATGTAACACTATTTCTTTGATTCTTCTCCAATAGAGTCGCCATATATGTGAAAAACAACCTCTCATGGGTCTAAAACTCACTGGTAGCATATTAGAACCAGCAAGAAAGAAAATATTTTTGACTTCTAAAGACTAGTTCGGTAATAACAGTCCCAGTAGGCGTGCCAAAATTGTTAGTTCTAAAAAATGCACCCTTATCAAGTTACATGAAGCTTGACATTATAGAAGAACATGGGAACATTAAAAATATGTGGGCTATTTAGGACTGAAATGAACCTCCGAAGAAAAGTCGACTTCCTCTCTAATACCTCACTTATGCGGCCGTAAAGAAACTAAAACTGTTGGGAAAAGGGATAACAACCTTGCATAACTTAAAATGAACTTAAAACTTTGCAGAAAAGTAAAGGTGATGCACCAAAATTTTATGGACTGCATTGTTGTAAAGACACAATGAAACTCCAAAAAATAGTCTAAACTGGACACAATCTTGATGTCAAATACTTGGCATATCAGTAATTTATAAGGACATATTTCAGACATAAGTTAAAAGGAAAGATGATTTTCACAATTGAGAACTGAATTGAAATACTTCTTCACAACTCATAACCTATGCAAACAAGAACTATTCATTCATAGACACTAGAATTCAGACATAAATTCAAGGATCCTAATGCAGAATGACAAAAACTATCATCGATCAATAATAAGCATACAATGACTGAACTCGGAAATTAGTCCCCAAAATTGTTCTTATTAAGCTTCAATGGTGAAACTAGAATGCACTCATGAATGAGTTACAAAAAACAATTCCCGTCTTTGAAGCTTCTAGCGTATTCTAAACCCTAAATAAACCTCGCACTTGAAATTTCATTTTATCATTTTCTGGAGAATGCTTCTCTGCCAACGCATGGAGAAAGGGATAGGGTTTAGAAGTATAACTTGGAGGATATATTATGGAGCTCATTTCTTTGCTTCATCTGTAGGTATTTGGAGCTCTCATTGTTTACCAACTTTCTATCTCTCAAACTCTCGCTGTCAAATGTATGTTCTCCGTGTTTTTTTTCTTTTTAATGAAAGCTTCTATCTACAACTTTGTGTTTCATGGCTAAGATACTTTCTTTTGTATATTCTGAGATCCTTGGATTTTCCTTTATTTTTTATGAATTCTCTGTAGATCTATATACATCTTGAATAAACAAGAACATGTTACCTTTTCGTCTGTACATTTCATAATACAACCATGTTGTCATGGTTTGGATGGGTGCATATTTTCTTTATCAACTCCCTAATTCTCCATGACTCCACTGATATTAAAGAAGTTGTTGTCAATATATTTAGGGTTTGAGGCTTTTCTAAAACAACCTTACATTTCACAATATGGGCTTCTGAAAATCCAGCATATGGAAACTTTAAATCTTTTTCCATTCTGGGTATGTGTGATTTCATTTATATGAGCTGCAACTTTCTAGGTTTTCTTAAAAGAAATGAGAAGAGTTTGTATATTGTGTTCAATGGACTTTGAAAGGTTTTGAAGAAACCGTTGTCATTTCTTTTTTGAGAATTTACACTCGCTCGAATAGAAGTGACGTGCCTTCTTTTATTACGCCCAGATCAACTCTGTTCTCACTTCCACATTGTACTGTGAGTGATCAAAACTACTACATTTTTTTTTAAATGTAACTACGAACACCTTATTGCCTTTGACATTTATGCACCGCTCTCTCAAGTTGTTGATATGGAACTGTAGACGCTTCTTTAAATTCCTCTATTCTATGTTTTCATCTTTGTTGGGCAACTCCATTTTAACAAAAATAAAATTACCCACTCTATCTCTGATGCATTATTACAGATTGCAATCTTGACCCATTGATTTTGCCTACTAGTGTTTGTTGTAGCTTCCTCCTACAAGAATTACTTCATATTCATCGATTCTAGTGTTGCTACCTCATGTTATTTTGGGCAAAAAAGTGTATATTTTATGCATTGGATAATATTTTATGTTATCCAAAGTTGCCAATTTCATCATACAACAGTTTGTACTCCTTATTTTTGAAGTATATCCCATGAAGGTTTTGTGAAGAAACACTTATAACAGTATTAATTTCTATTGATCATAGCATATTTTATTACTTTTACTAGGGGAGAGGACCCGGTAGTTGAGCGCGTTCTAATAGTTGTGATAGTAGTTGTTAATTAAATATCCACACTTGCTGATTTCATATCCAATATTTTTAACAACATTGTACCAATAGTTATGACTTTAAAGTTGCTTTTGCTAATGATGACTACCCATAATTGAATGAAATGTGTCCCTTTTCCTAAAAAGCAACCAATAGTGTGATGCCACATCAGCTATACAAGTATGGGGGTCCCTAATGCACTACGATTGATATCACTTTTTTTTTTGGGCTGTATTGGACACATTGGCAAAAAGCATGCTAATGTGGCACCGTATTTGATGATGTGGCCCTGAAACCTTAGTTATAAGCAGGGGACTTGCCAGGTAAGCTGTTGTAAAAAAATGGGAGTGATTTGAAATTTCCATGTAGGATTTTGAGAACCGCAAAGTTGGGGTACTCAACTACCAGGTCCTCTCCCCTATACCTTTATATAAATGTATCATTTGATGGAAACACAAATACCATTTTATGCACTACTTCATTATAAGTACTTTTATACTTCTTTACTAATATTCTTTACTTTCACCTTTTATGACTAATGAAACAACATCATGCCAGTACTGCTCTATTCCAACATTTGTTACATGTATCACACATCTTTCTTTCTTTGAATGTAATTGGCTTTTTCCTCTAGATCACTTCACATGACAGGTTCCATTATGCATCATATTGATATCGAGTAGGAAATTCACCAAGGTTTACCTTGACCCTTTGTTCCCGGTAGGGGCTGGATCTTTTGCTTCATTAACTGGGAGTTCCCCTAATTAGAAGCAAGATAGTCCGTGTGTGGGGTTGGGCCCTTCAGCTATTTCTTGACCGCCGGCAACTATACCTTCTTCCGGGGTACCATACCCCCCGGCAACTAAGATCCCCAGGTGGTGCAGAGGTCTGAATTATGATGTTCTCTTGATTATTAACTCTATTATGAGCATATACTTTCACTACTATGATTGAATGCCCTTGATTAACTTCTCTATTTCTTGAAGAACACATGTTCAAATTCTTGGTATTTGCTAACTTCTTTTCTTGAGTGTGGCATAATGACTCTTAATATATTTTTTATTGTATATTTTTTCTATACATCTGTCATTGTCCCTTTTATGCCTCACTTTCATGCTTGACTTTTCTATCGTCGTCTTGTCTCTCAATGGTATGATGGGCTCAAACCCTTATGGGAGAAACATTTACTTCCAAGTGCCATTGAGAGACACCTAGAACTAAACAAGAAGCAAACGTGTTAGAAATAAAATGCATATTGACTTTAATTTTTGCATGGATATGTGGGTAAATATGCATAAACAATGAGCAATGGCTGGTCCTTTTTCATTCATATTTACTTTATGTTCTCCACTTGTACATATATTCGTGCATCATTTATATTCAATATGCAATGAACAATTTCTAGCTGGAATGATGGCTTCTGTGGAGCATATGTACAATACTTTGATGAATAAAGAATACATTTTTCAAAAAATATTATGAAATCATATTTCTATGTTATGCTCATTTACATCAAATGTAATGATTTTAAATTGTTGTAAGCCTCCAAGTTATTGCATTTGATATGAAAGAACATAATGTAGAAGGATATATAATGTACCTTTTCCTTTGAAAACATAGTGGCTCTACCTGATTGAGCTTGTAGGTGAAAATTCAGTATTACCTTTAACATCGGTTATCATTATATATAACTTTGGGTAATCTAATTTGCATGTTTAACACAAGATCAAATTGGTATTAATTTCAACAAGATCCCAATAGCAAAAATCACTTTCCTCTTATCACATTTTATCAAGGACAATCCTAAATGCAAGAGACTATATCTTCATCTCAATCACCTAGACAAGACAATCAAAACAATCATACCATGGCTGAAAATGATTGGTCTAGATACTAGGATCATGACAACAATGAAGAAGATAATTCTATCACAATCCTCACAAAGCAAATTCAATCTTTATAGTAAAAAATCAAAGATATGATGGAGGGAAAGGACATGCCATCTAAAGGGTGCTCATTAAAATTAATTTATCATTTTCTATTTGATTTTGATCTACACGTCTCCATTTCCTTAAAACAAAGAGATACCTAATTATGAAAAACCTATCTTTGATCAAGAGGTTATTCCATAACTTCACAACAATCATATCTTTGATCAAGAGAATGAAGAAGTTACAACATATTCATTTGAGAGACTTCTCTATCTACAAGAAGAGAACACTAAAAATAAAGGATAAGCATCCATATCAGAACAACAATCACCATGAGAAACTAAACATCAATCCACTGTATCTTACAATTGCAAGAAGGCACCAACCACATCATCATAATCTTGAATCCAACATCTCTTTTACAAACACAAGTGAATCTAAATGTCCATGGGATAGAGAGTTTACTCCTTTGGGACAATCTATTGAATCAACATTAGAAGAACTTCTCAAACACAATCTCATCACATTGCCTCAAGTCACTTCATGTGGATTTGCATTTTTGAGCAACTATTGTGCATATCATCAACATAATAAATATGAAACTTTATATTGTATGGATTTGAAACATAAATTCCAAGATCATATTGATGGTGACATAATCGAAGTGGAAAATCCTAACGATTCATCTAATGAAGAACAAAACACTAATCCCTAGCATATCAAAATAATGAACCAATATCTAGAAACGGTCTACATGTCACCTCTACTTCTTACACCATTCCTCCATCTCACAAATCTTCACATCTAGTCACACCACCTCCATCAAAGACAACCTAATGATGATACTTTCAATGTTGACTATGTCTACACTTAAGGGATACCTCTAAAAGAAATCTTAGCTAATGTATATCTTGCAGCAAGTCTCTTTCATGCTTCAAAGATCCTAGATCCCAAGCTATCATATGTTTCAATTCCTATCATAATTATTCAAAATTATCCCCATCACCCCTCCGAGAATCCCCCATGCATATACAAACTCCTACATTGTCCTTAGAAGTGGCTCTTGTTGGAAAGTGGCCAGTATATATTGATGTATATTTTTTCATTTATGGAAACATAGTCTATTAGCGCATGGTCACTAGATGTACAGATCAGTTTTGGATACTCTACTTATGAAAAATTCCTAAGTCTAGAAGACAGTTAATAGAGTACAGTCAACTTGTTCTGATTAGCCAGCACAGGATACACGTCATGATGACATGTGAGCTTGGATGTATGATGTATGGAGTATACTACATCTTTTGTTATGGTTGTTGAATTTTTAATGACGTCTAGAAAAAGTTACTGTATGGTGAAGGTGTGTGAGTACAGTGGACAAAATATACAAGGTATGTAAGAGGTCATGAAGAAGGGTGTAACGGGTGGCATCTTTGTGATATAATTTTTGGTTTATGAGAGGTCCTCACCTATCTTGGATAATGAATGGTCGCATGATATATATTTTCTTACGAGTCATGGTTATACACATTTCATGAAGTGTTTGTGAGCCGACTATGATTTTGTTGAGATTGGGTATATATGTGAAGATTATTTTGAGATGTGAAGAAGTTGTGTAGTGAAACAGATGCATTTTGATGTCAGAATATTGTATATGGTATTGCAAGCTAAAATTGGAACTACTCTAGCATAGTTGATGCTTATACAGTTCATATTTGGTCACACTTCGTTGTAAAGTGGCAGTCTTTTATTGTAGAGAAGTGAACTCCATTGTATCACCCCTAACAAGGTTTGTCCTTTAACATGGATTTGTACTAAATGTAATATTCAGCTCCTAACATGGCTAGGTCTCCTAACAGGTACATTATACTCTTAGTGTATAATTTTTGGGTCCCAACCCCCCCGGGGTTTTCCCTTTGGCCAGGGTTTCTTCGTGAAAAAAATGGTGTTATGAGTTATTTACTTTATGCATATGTTCTTCTTATTTTAGTTATTGCATGGTTAAGTTTGAATTGGTTAAGTTTATTAAAAAGTAATGCAATACTAATTCACCCCCTCTCAGTATTGCTTAATCCTAAAAATTGGTATCAATTCTTGTGGCCCTTGGAGAGAAAGCCTAACAACTTGAGGGAGATCCTAATGGATTCAAGCCGTTTGGAAGAAAATCTTGAAGTAGTACTTGAAGACCTAGATAAGGCTAATGCTGATAATGTGGAATTAAAGTTCAAACCAAGAAGAGTTGAATATTAAATCAAAAATCTTAAACATCAGCTTGAACATTCAAGGAACAAAGGCAAGAACTTGTAGAGAAGATAAGGGAACTTGAAAATGATTCATCAGATATGATTGAACAACTTAAGCAAGAAAAGGAATCATTGAAACATGAATGTGAAGTTACTACTTTACAGATGTCCAAGGAAATTTAGAAAGAGAAGGATGAAAAGAGTATACTTGAGAGACCTTGAAGAATGAAAATGTACAGATGGGAAAAATGAAGCTTGAACTTGATGATGATGTTAGAATCAAGTACCAGGAGTTATAAAAATACAACTGCATCATTAAAGGAGAACTTTTTGAGGAAAAGAATCATATTGAAAAACTTCATGTGAGTAGTGATAAAATTAATGAACATATGGAGAGACAAAACCCTAAAGGTGATAAGACAAGAGTTGGCTTTAATGAAGCTGAATGTTCCAAATCTCAAGAAGACAAAGAAGAGAAAGCACCAAATCAGGATGAAGAACCTAAAGAGAAAATCAAACCCTTCAAAGGTAGATGTTTTGGATGTAACAAATTTGGTCACATGAAAAAGGATTGCAAAGGTAAAAATGTTCCTAAACCTTTTTTTGGCTATTTCTTTAATTCTTGGGCATATGGACATAGAAGAAATGAATATAGGAAACCAGATGAAAGATGGAAGAAATGGGATTATGTTAGACAACCTACTAGGAACAATAAGATCACTTGTTACAAATGCAACAACTCTAGACACATTGCAAGGAATTGTAAGTTGTAGGTTAATCATAATAGGACATAGCATAAGAGACAACTCGTTACTTTTTTAAGTACAATAATGAAGGACACATAGAAAAGTTTTTCAGGTATAATGGATCTGTTAAAAATATAAGATCACCTATAGGCATAAGGAAAAATGTTGGTGATGTTGGAAAGACCTGAACATACTATATGAGTGAGTTCAACCACATTTCTTTGAAGGAAGGGATGAAGGAAAATAATAAAGTATGGAAAGAAAAGAATTAGAGTGAATCTAAGGGTTAGGGAGAGTTAATAGATGTTATCGGATCTTCGCCTGATATTAGCACTACCACATCAACATAAATGATCAAGCATGGCCTTAGGGGGAGATTTGGAGAACTAAAATAGTCTATTATCCAACCCCTAAATTATAGAATGAGATGATGCAAGGCTAACTATAGGTACAAGGATATGTGTAGGAGCTAGATCTATGGTTGCGAGGTCTAGAAGGTAACACAATCTGATTGCCTGGAACTTCATGGTTGACTGGAAATGAAACAAATTTTTGTAATACATTGGTAAATGCATCAGAAGTACACTACAAGATATAAGTGGTCATACTTAGTCATTTTTGTCACCATTTAAGCAGTTTGGAGAGAGCAGAGAGCAATCTTGGAGATTGTTTGAGCAATTCAATGGTCGCATGATCTGCAAACCCTAGTTTGGCAAAAAAAGGTATTTAGATCTAATTGTGAGCTTGTATTTCAGTCTTAGCAGCTTAGATTCATGATCATTCCTCAATTATTTTATGAAAAGGAGAGAACCAAGTAGAAGTTTAAGAAACACCAGTTTAAATCCATGGAAGATGACCCCGAGGGTGCATTTTCTCAAACCCACATGGAGTTCTGCATGTGGAAGATATAAGGGCTTACATACATTGTAAGTTGGACACCATAGGAGACATTGAGATACACAGCGAGCTAGTAAGCATGATGAATGATGATTGAAGTCTAAAACCTACCTTTGTAAAGCTTCAAAACCTAAATATTATGTAGATGACTGAATTCAACAAGTTTGATGAACCTGAATGGATAAAGATTGTGCTTAGCAGGATACATGACCCGTTATTTTGGATAGGAGAAAAACCAGTAAATATTACCAAGGAATTAGTCCACTTGGTGACTGGACTTGACAATGCAAGCAAGATCCCTACTATGGAGAAGAATACCAATAAATAAATTGAAACCCTAACCAAATCTAAATAGGATAAGTGTGTTATGACCATCACAGATATCAAACAGAAGGATGTGAGACTTGTGTCTATGATTCTTGGTTACAAGATGCACTATAGTACCAGGACAAAATCTATTTTAGTAGGCATCATATTGATGGCTTACAGAATGGTTATAGAGAATGAGCATTATGATGTGAGTAAAATTTTGAGGCGACAGTCATTAGAAAACTTGAAGTAGATCAAGTTTGATAAGTCAAATCCTTTCA
The DNA here is from genome assembly GCA_018584345.1 of Thuja plicata. NCBI lineage: Eukaryota > Viridiplantae > Streptophyta > Pinopsida > Cupressales > Cupressaceae > Thuja > Thuja plicata. The sequence continues at coordinate 4,941,764 of MU223089.1, forward strand.
GGTTGGGTCACTAATTCTACACCTCTTCTTCCACATTGTGCATAATTTTCCAGGCATGCATCCTCATGCATGGAATGAAGATGAACCTATAGCTTCTTAGATTAGCAGGTATTACAGAATGCAGGATAAGAATTGGGTCGATGGCGAGTCATATGGTATGTTCAAATTCTTTCAAAGAGAGATGAAACAAATGTTGTGATTGATGAACATCAATCTACCCAAGAACCCTGCATGCAAAACTGCTACGAGAATGAAGACAGAAGATAGAAGAAATAGAAGCTATGGCAGCCAATAGGACAGAGATTGAAAAAGCATGTTGCAAGAAATGATATTCTATTAACAACAATATTGAAATTACAATCTCGGTATCGAAATACAAAGAGGACAATCCTTATAAAGGATGTCGAAACCCTAAAAGGGAAAC
>MU223089.1:4960339-4979687 GCA_018584345.1 Thuja plicata
AATTGATTTAATTTAAATTTGAAGTTTGAAATTTGAAATTTGAAATTGAAATTGATTTAATACATGTACATACAACAGATAACAATGTACACAAATATACATGTATACATCTAGATCAATGTAAATCAACATACATAACAATGTACAAATATCTAGATATATAGATCAAAATAAAATAATGACACATGTATGTAACAATGTACAAATGTCTAGATATCTAGATCAACATATATATAACATATATAAAAAATACATGTGTACATAGATCAATGTAAATCTGCATGTAACAATGTACAAATATCTAGAGATATATATAGATCAAAATAAAACAATGACACATGTAACAATCAATGTATCAAAGTAAATATATCAATGTATCAAAGTACTATCAATGTATCAATGTATCAAAGTACACTATCAATGTAAAATAGATGTGTAAATCTCTAGATCAATAACCGCCATGATCACCACTTGGTGCAGGCCTATGTGGATAGTCATCCCACTGGACTTGAATCTGTATAACATTACAAATATACATACATAACAATTTTAAAAAAAATTTAATTAATAAATATATAAACCCAGACCAAGCTTAAAATGAATAAACTATTTTAATATATATATTTAAATTAAATTTTACCTCTATATCCTGATGAATCGGATCAACAAGGTCCTCTAAATCTCCATATGCAACGCCCCTCATAGTATCCTATGCCTAGTTTGAAATTTAATTTAAAATATATATAGTTAAAATATATAAATAAATTATAACCTAAAACAAAATTACTTGATTGTTCTTGAATCTTGAAATTAAATGACCTTTCAAGTGTACTTGGTGTAATGCACATCCAATGTCAGATAACTCAAAAGAATGTAAGGACACTGTCTCAGGATCAATGTCGTCATCCATAAGCAAATTTGAGAATCCAGTGTGAAATCAGGAGGTCGTAGGTGTCTGATATATGGGAGCCTGTGTGTGCTGTCGAGGCGGTGTAAGATCATCCACACTCTATCGTGGAGCTATAGGATGTATCTGGACATCCTCCTATCTGGAGGTACCTGCCTTTGCATCTCCTCGTCCTCGACTGCTGCATGTGGAGGATCTTGAGGCTTGGTCTCCTCAAAAAAATGTAGAAATATCACGTGGAGGAACCCCATGTTTCATAGAGATGTACTGGTAAGCTGCAAGGAGATCACTGACTAAACTCAAGCTCATGTCATGAAAATGATCCTCTGGTAGCCGTAATATCTCATATGGAGTGGGAAGATCATATTAGATGTATGGATCGTAAAATGGACTAGAAGGATCAATGCCTGCGCTCATCCAGGATCTGAGCATGTATCTACCCACACGATCAGATGACAACTCATTGACCTGAGTCGCAATGGTGGCAATGCTAGAGAACATATCTACCCATGAATCCTCAGTAGCAACCTGTCCTGCTCCAGTGAAGGTCTCCAAACCTTTTGGAAGAACCAAAAGGTTTTGACCAACCAATGCCCTCTTACTAGGGGGTTGTGGTGCATCAGGTCATCTACACTTATCCTGATATCTCCCCCGACCCTAACCAACATGTGGAGGTAAATCTATGTAATCGACATCATGCCCTAAATGGAACTCTGCAAACAATTGTTTGTAGAAATATAAGGGCACCTCATCCTTTTGGGGCCACATATGATGTGCCGCCAACCATCTGGGATATATAAAAGGAGCTACTAACTAATCTATAAATTTTGTCACCCTATATGCTCTAACCACTTTCTTATCTATGTAATGGGTCCCAAACATGTTCTTAACCTAAGTAACAGTAACATCCCCATCAACTGTCCTCCAGCTGACAGTACCTGTAACAATGCTAGATAGGCTATGGTAAAATCCATCAATAGATGAATCATCATATGGATTGTATGATTCAGCCTTCTGAACCATACTCATAAGCTCTGTATGAATGGAAATCAATTTATCCCTATTAGGGAGGGTAGCACTATTCTGCAACGTCCTCTCTAGCGCAACTAGAGTGGCATGCACCCTTGTGATAGTCTCCTATCTGTGACTATCATGACTCTGTGGGGTATCATGATGGCCTGACGATGCTCGTGAGGCCTGACTACCATGAATGCTAGGGTCTGAACCAGCAGAAGCCATGTGATGTACAAAAATGTAATATCTAGATAGATAAAAAGTGCACTTGCTGCAAGTGGGCACATACATGTACATACATTTAGTATAGGAAATCAATTTAAATATACATGTGTACACGTGTGTTGAAAAATAACATGTTTTCAAATTAAAAAATTAAAAAATATCTAGATCGACATGTACATATTTAAATTTCAAAAACAAATTAAATTTACATCTTCAACATGAAATATTTTTTTAAACAAAATTTCAGAAATTTTAAACATTGAAAATTGCACACATGTACATGTAAATGAACATAGTAAATTAATATCTGAAAAATTATGTAACCTAGTATGTAAAACTTCTAGGGTTTTGTTATGTGTACTCATATTGAAAATTGAGTACGTAATGAAAATGTAGATAGAATGATCAAGTTATGACAAAGATGTTTTTAGTTTACATTATGGTTAAATTGTATGATTTTACCTGATTTAAAGTTTACACGTATAAATGTTTGAGAATTTTGGATTTGGGTTTGCATTTATGTTTCAGAATTTTGAATTTGGGTTTGCGTTTATGTTTTAGAATTTGAGTTTGCGTTTGCGTTTAAGTTTGTATTTGCATTTAAATGTTTTGAAATAACATCAGTATGTATAGTTATGTTTTTAGTTTACGTTATGGTTAAATTATATGATTTTACCTGATTTAAAGTTTACATGTATAAATGTTTTAGAATTTTGAATTTGGGTTTGCGTTTATGTTTCAAAATTTTTGATTTGGGTTTGCGTTTATGTTTTAGAATTTTGAATTTGGGTTTGCGTTTATGTTTCAAAATTTGAGTTTGCATTTAAGTTTAAGTTTGGATTTGTATTTTAATGTTTTGAAATAAAATCAATTATATTCAACCTAAAAAAATTCATTTCTAGAAAATGAAGAAAAAACAATTATATTATAATGCTACATAAAAAAAAAATCATTCTACACATATGCATAAATACAGTAAAACATTTAAACAAACAAAAAAAAAAAAACCAAAAAAAAAAAAGGGGACCTACCTGATACTCGGCTGAGTTTTCACCTTCACCCCACATGCTAAATTCTAGCCCCTGAAAGTTGAAATGAGGGGCTAGAGGGCTATTTTCAGGGTTTTAAAAATAATAGTATACTTGGCCGAGTATAACTCGGCTGAGTACCTCTCGGTCGAGAGTGCAAAGCCGCGTAGGTGCCACTCAGTGCCGCGTGGTGCCTACAAGGACTCGACCGTGTTAGACTCAGCCAAGTTCTACTCGGCCGAGACTAACACGAATTTGCACCCTGAAATTTCCTTAGGGGTGACAGATTATTGTGCTCTTACCCCTATACTGATGCTAATTGGGCTTGAAACATTGATGGAAGAAAGAGTAAAAGAAAATAAGCATTATTTTTAGGAGAAAGACTAGTTACATGGCTAAGAAAGAAACAAAGTTGTATATCACAGTCTACTGCTGAGGTTGAGTATGTTTCTGCAGCTATGAATTATGTAAATATTGTGTGGATCAAACACCTACTAGAGGGTATGCAGGAAGAGATAACCGAACAAGTCACTATCTATTATGACAATACAAGTGCAATAAAAAATCAAATAATCTGGTAATGCACTCAAAGACCAAGCACATATCTATCAAGTATCACTACTTGAGAGAGAAAGTAAAAGACAAGCTTGTAATGTAGGAGTGTGAGAATTCAAAAGAACATCTTTCTGACATAGTCACCAAGCCGGTAGCAAAGGATGCTTTTGAGTATCTCAGAGGTAAATTAGGGGTCCTACCCCTATCCAACATTCACTAATTGCAAGAGGCATGTTGCATAAATTCTAAGACACATTAGAGTATATGAATTTTGAGTTGCTGCTGAGTGATCACACTTTAGGTGATGCCTGAATTTTTTAAAGGAATTATGTGTGCAAAGAGAAATCAGTACATGCAAGGTATGATTCACTACTTGGACAAGTTTTTGGGAGTATGGATCTTTGGCATTGTTGTCAAAGAGGGAAAAGTATGTAATTAATGAGTATGTTATTGATGACTCCACAAGGATGAAATAAGAACAAGGGAGAAGTAAGTACAAAGAAGAAGTAAGTGATGAATACAAGTAAGGGAGACTACATGAAAGAGGGAGAATGTAATAGAAGGCAAAGAGGAAGCACAAGATAAGAGGGAGCAAAGATTGTATAGAAAGATCAAAGTATACCATCATCAATTGATAGTGTTTCCATCAATGCCAAAGAGGGAGATTCTTAACCAACTGATGGTAATGGTGATGATGACCGAGTTTCAGAAGAATACAAGCAAGTAGAATTATTAGATCAGTTTTTGTTTTTTCATTGATGTCAAGAAATTGATTCCTGGTTTATATTAAGATACCATATCAATTGGAGAGGAAATTAATTGGGCAGATAAATAAAGATTAGACAATGATAAGGAACTATTGATATAATTTTTTCTTACTTAACATTTGATGTTGTTAAGTCGGTAAAGAAGAAAGGTCAAGTCTGTAAAGGGAACAACCTAGTTACCAAGAAAGTAAAGCATTTGTCGGTTGAGGAGAGCAAAGATTGTCACCGAGTGAAGTTGACAACTGAGCAAGGTTGGCAACTGAGCAAAGTCAGATACCACGTGAAGACATTAACCAAAGTTACCAAGCATGGAATAGAGCCTGAACAAAAATTGAATACAAGGAGAATAATGAATTTAATGCAAAGGCACATAGATCAAGAAGTTTCCAAGCATGAAGATGAAGTTTTTTGCAAGATCTACGGTCGTGAAAAGATAAGTTCAAAATCTGTGATGTAGATTAACTGACAAAACAAATTTGTGAGTTCCAAGAAAAAGTGCAAGTCACGAGGCATGGTTAACCTCTTAACTGAGTTGCAAATATATTAAATCAGTTCATTTGAGAAGATTGGATGGCTAAGGGAAATTGAGGGAAAACCTAATCAATAGGATTAAGAGGAAAAACAAAGGCCTATATATTGATGAGTTTGTATGTTTATACAGAGTTTCTAGCTAAGTGATAAGTTGAAGAGCTACCGAGAAGAGTAGTAAAACACTTTGATAACCAGTCAAGAGGGGAGACTAATGAGTTGATGAGTTGTAGGTGCCAGTAATTTTCAGAGAGAGAACAAAGGATCTAATCAAGAAAAGTATAGTTGCAGAATCGTAGGTCACATTAGTACACTGTTGATTACTAACATTTGTAATAGAAAATCTCTTAACTAAGTAGACCTAACAAGTCTTTTTGTAAACCATTGAGAAAGGTAACATTCTAGGATGAATGCTTTAGCCCTCTGACCAGGCCACTCCTAATAGGGTGAAGATCTTAACATGTTTGAGGTAAATCCTCTAATAGGGTCACATCTAACAAATGTGCATTGTAATCTTTAACATGATTGGCTCTTAACCAAGTATACTTTAGAAGAGTATTTATTTTTGTGTGTGAAAATTCTCACATGATTTTTTCCCAAATTAGGTTTCCTCATTAAATATTGTGTTACATGTGATGCTTGATAGCTGTGAATGTTATTTGTTTAATTTATGTTCTTTTAACAATTTTGTGAAGAGTTTTCAAGTTTTGGTTGTTGTTATTGTTGTTGTTCTTTGATTCACCAAGCTGAATCAGAGGTTTAGATTTAAAGTACTAAGGCTCAATATTTTTTGATTCACCCCCTCTCTCAATAAACCATCTTTAGTAGGGTAGACCAACAAACATATGAGGATTATTTCATTAAGGTTAGAAATGAGTTAACTAGAGGAGAAAGAAAGAGAAAAATAGAGAAGTTTGTTGATAAGGTTGCAGAAGGAGAAGGAATTATAAAAGAAAAAATGACATAAATAAGGAAAAAGGATGCAGAGAAGTCCTCTGGGTAGATGAGGTTAGAGTTTACATCTCCATAGACTGTTGAACTTGTAGAAATATGAGCTTCACCTCTGCCTATAGTCGTATTACAAGATCAAACTCCTACCCCTCATAGGAGATCATCGCAGAGATTAGCAACAGTAAAAATAGATAATAAGGAAGTGGAAACACCTACAAGGACAAAAAAGTCCTCTAAACCTAAGGAAGAATCACCTACAAAGAAACAAAAGAAGAAAGAGAAAGTAGAGGAGAAGAAAATTGTGAAACCTACTCAAGTAATAGCACAACAAAATCTAGTTGACAGACAACTGTGGAAACCTAATCTGAAGATGTTGACGAAGAGGATAGTTGAGCATGGAAAGATGAATCAATTTCCTAAATACTATGAGATATTTGATGAAAAAGACAAACTTGAAATTGAAGACAGTTATCAATCATATGTTAGTATTTAAGAAGAATTTGATTGAGCTAGAGGGTAGTATTCATAAAGATTTGTTTGATAAGCTAGAAATTAGAAAGAAAAGAGCCCTTGAAGAAAATGAAAAGATCATAATAAAAAAAATACAATATATTCTTTTTTTTAATATCATGTTGAGAATGATAGAATTTTGAAGGAAATTAAACCTTTGTTAAGATCAAAGACAAGGTTGATTAAGATGATGGCTATAAAGTATGAAGGAGTTGAGGAAGAGACAAACAAAGCCATTGACAAAGTCCTTTTGATGAAGGACCTGAGAAATCAAATCCCCCAAAGAAACCTAAGCCCAAAGAAATAATTATTTGTGAATCATCTAAATCAGTTAGAGAAGAAGAAGAAATGACCAAGGAAGATCAAAGAAATGATTATTTCTTTAGTACTATACATCAGCCTAATTTCTTTGTTGAGGGTGTGGGCATCACACTTGATGCTACCTTGTAGGAAAAGTATCCAATCTTACATACTACACCTAATGCATTGGTTGTAGATACAAAGGTTTCAGATGAAGGAGAACAAAACAAGGAATTAGATAAGGTCACAGAACTAAAAGATGGAATAGAGGTAGAAGAGATGAAGGAGGTTAAGGTTGAACCTATTGAGACTTAATAAATAAATAAGTAGAAGTTTAGATGAAAAGGCTTGAAAGAATTGTGCTTACACCCCCTAAAAAATCATTTTTGGTAAGTAATAAGAAGCCAATGATGACTAATGTGGATGATATGGATGAAGATGATCTAATAGAGTTATCACTAATGGCCTTTGCTAAAGAAAAGAAAAGGTCATAAAAAAAGTCTGAGAATAAGGTTAAGGTATTAGAGAAGTTAGTTGACAGAGTGAATAAACTCCGACCCTTTCCTTTCACTTTTCAAGGAAGTGATGCTGCAGACAACTTGAACAAAGTCTTGGATGACTTTGATACCCATTTCACAACCTTGGAGAAGGTCACAATAGAAAAAGTGGAGAAAGAGTATATGAAGAAGAAGTTGATTGAGGTATGCAAGTCAATATCTTGGGATATGAATGTCTTGAATTATTCTATTAAATATATTAAAGTCTACATTAGTCATGAAAACAAATTATATAACCTTTGCGTCAATCCTGGCAGACATGTCCAAAAAATTGTGGACATTATTCTCAATAGTGAAAAGTAGTTGGATACCATGGCGAAGGATTATGATTCATCATTACAATCTGTTTCTAAGTTTGAAAATGAAGTATCAAGAATTTTGGATAAGATCGGTGTGCTAGAGATAGAGAAACAAAGAGCACTCAAGAGGTTCTCAAAGTTAAGGAGTTTAATAATTCCTAAACTATATATTTTAGAGAATTTTTTGGGGGATTTGGAACTGGCGAGGAAGTCCTATACTAGACTTGCAACTACAGAGATAAAGAACACAAAGATCTCTTCATTTGCACTAAGTGGATCAATCCATGTTTCCCAAACATTGAAGAAGACATGGTAAATTGATGTGAAAACCCTGGAAACCAATTGCCAAGACATACTTCGCATGGTTTGATGGTATGGAAAGTAAAATTTCATTATGTGTATAGTTAACTTTGTCATTAATGTAAAAGGGGGAGTAGTTTAGGTGAAAAATTTAATGTATATGGATGTGAATATGTAGAAGTTTTTTGCATAGAAGTTTTTGCTTGGTATTGGACACTTAGTCATTTTTTACTAAGTGTTGCCATCAATGCAAAAGGGGGAGATTGTTGGAATGTGGCTAGTATATAATGATGTATATGTTTTCATTTATGGAAACACAATCTACTAGTAAGGTCACTTGATGTACACATTAGTTTTGGATACTTTACTAGTGAAAAATGCCTAAGTCCAAAAGACAATTAACAAAGTACAATTGACTTGTTCTGATTGGCAAGCACAGGATACGCATCATGATGACATGTGAGCTTGGATGTATGATATATGGAGTATAATAAAGCTTCACTTATGGTCGCTTAATTTTTAATTAACTTTGGAAAAAGTTACAGTATGGTGAAGGCATGTGAGTACAGTGGACAGAATATATAGGGTATGTGAAAGGTCGCGAAGTTTAAGGGTGTAACGTGTGGCATCTTGGTGATAGAATTTTTGTTTTATGATAGGTCCTCACCTATATTATAGAATGAATGGTTGTGTGATATATATTTTCTTATGAGTCATGGTTATACATGTTTCATGAATTGTTTGTGAGCCAACTATGATTTTGTTGATATCGAGTATATATGTGAAGATGATTTTGAGATGTGATGAAAATGTGTAGTGAAATGAATGCATTTTGATGTTATAATATTGTAAATGGTATTGTAATCTACAATTGGAACTACTTGAGCATACCTAATGCTTGTACAGTTCATCTTTGGTCATACTTCATTATAAAGTGGCACTCTTGTATTGTAGAGCAGTGAGCTCCATTGTATCACCCCTAACATGGTTTATCCTTTAACATGGATTTGTATTAAATATAATATTTACCTCCTAAATATGATAGGTCTCGTAACAAGGACATTATACTCTTAGTGCACAATTTGTGGGTCTCATCCCCACCAGGGTTTTCCCTTTGGTCAAGGTTTCCTCATGAAAAAATATGGTTTTATGAGTTATTTTATTTATGCACATGTTCTTCTCATTAAAGTTATTGCATGGTTAAGTTTAATAAAAAGTAATACAAAACTGATTCAGCCCCCCTCTCATTATTTCTTAATCCTAACAGCTCCATGTCAAGAAGGTAATCCAAAGTGTGAAGAAACAAGTCTTAGAAAATATCAAGATCAAGACACTATCTAATCCTTTCAAACATTTGACCAAGGTCCCATATCCACAGAGTCTCATGATGATCCCCTCACACCCTTTCATTTCTTCCAAGATTATACTCTTCCACATTAGGAATAATGTATCCCTCCAAGTCCTATATCTTATCCACCTCCTAAGAAAGATTAGGATATCCCTTCCACCATTTCCAATTAGCTTATTGAAAACCAAAAGAAAAGTACCCTTTCTACATCATCCAATGATCCTCTTCCATGTCAAGATCAAAGTATCCCATCATCTCCTTTTCATGATCCTCCATGTATACCTCAAGAACCTATCATCCCTCATAACCCCCTTCATGATAATAAATCCCATCAAGCTTCAATTGCTCTTATAAAAGATACCAATGAGCCCATTGATATAAAAATAAATCTTAAAGATGATGGTCATGGAAATGTAGCTCACTCTAAAGATGTTGATATCCCTTACACACCTTATATTTCTATATTTAAACACAAGCATATGCCTTCATCATCCTCTAAATCCATTCTTCATCCATATATCCCAAAGTTAAAGTCTTCATCTTTTCCATCCATATTAGGTCCTTATATTCCTCCACCCACTTACCCTATCACATATCAAGATCAACAAAGGCACACATACTTGAGAAAATTCTAAGAATCTATCCATATAAACCCTCCATATCATTCCTATCTTCTACGATTCCCAAAATCTTTGGAAGCAACTTGGATATCAAACATCAAAATCATAAATACAAGAATTCACATATGTATAAAGATCAACATGTCCAATCTAATTGACATGTGAATACAAATAAAAAGTGTAGTGCCTCTTGTGTTTACATTATATTCCATGGTTATTTTGACCCGATAGATACTCTAGTTGTTATTATCTGATTATCTACATGATGATATGCATCGATGATTATTCATTATTTTGATTTTTAGTATCATAGTTGTTAGACTATCCTGCTATTTTAGTTTGGTCATATCTTCATGATGATTCTATTTGATGTGACATGATGCTTTATGATGATACCTAGTTTATTTTGTATTTGGACTATGGATTATGGATTATACATCAGGATGATGATTATTGGACTCATGTTTATGGTGTTTATATGTTGTGGATATTTGTCTTTTACTTTTAGATGATATATGCTCAGAATAGACTAGAAATTATTATTTAAATACTTTAATTTAACACATCTTTATATGATTATATGTTGTGTATGATGTATTGCACTACTACTATGCATTTTTCCCATTTATGTTGATGCAAAGTAAGATGGATTCATAGTCACTTGCTTGTGAGATCTACAAGGTGTCTTGTTCTCCTTTATTGTGATTATCTGTGTTATATGTGCTTCAAGTATTTGTAGAGCATCTGCACTTGTTGTTTTCATGTTTACTGAATAGGTACTAGGTACATTCATCCTAAGTTGTAGGAATTGAGTGTGTACATATATCTCTAGCAGTGGCACCAGTGATAGTGACTTCGACATTGCATGTTGAGCCAATGTCGTCCATGTATGGATGACGTATTCATGTCATTTAAATTATTATCCCTCCAGTACATGTTGGTAAATCTAGAATTCATGATGCATTATGTGATTTGACCCATGAGCATCTCTGTGCATTTAGAGATCTGTATCTGTCACAAAAGGTGTTTATTTTAAATGTTGATTTTTATGCATTTGGGGATTTTACTATTTAATTTTAATTTACCAGCTAATTTTCCATATTTGGGTTCCATTTGTCTGGAAATGATTTATTTAATTTGGGCTTAGGGGAAAATTGATTATTTAAGTATTTAAATAATCTAATTTATAAGTCACTTTTGTAAAAGTGCTTATATTGGAAAAAGTGAGTTTCTAATCTCACTTGATCTTTGGGTGCCTTCGTGTATTTGAGATATTTGCTCCAAAAAATTCTAGGAGAAAATCTTGATTTGTTCATTGTGGGTGACTCGGGCATTGGATCTTTGCAAGGGATAGTTCGTTGGATTCATGTCATGACTCTCCAACTTCTTGTGGAGTCATTTGTGCTTTAGTGGAGTATCCATTTCTTGCTCCATTTTCATTTTTTTGCTCTTTTGGTGTGAGGTAGGGCTCTTGAGATCTCTCTACGCATCATTATTTCATTTGTTTTTTTATTGCTATAGTTTTGTGGGTGGAGAACTAGTGTTCCCCCACAAGATTGTTTATTTATGTTTCCTGGATGGTCAGGAACGAGCTTTTCATGTTTTATGTGTGTGGGGTTTGAAGTTTTGGCACTGCTATGCTGCCAAAATTTGAATAAATGTCCACAAGTTATATTTTATTATTTTTTTGGTAGTTTTGGCATGAAAGGAAATGGGTTTTAATTTTCTTGAATTCTGAGAAGTTTGACATTTTTATGTTTGCATCATTTTGCGTGCTGCCCAGATTTGTGTTTAGATCATGTTGGCATTTTTTTGTTTATTTGGATTGGATTATCCTCCATGTTTTCAATCATCTGATGGTTTTGCTTTATGGGTTCTAGATTCATGGACGAATCTGTACTCCTGGAAAAGTGTCTAGTTGAGTGTGTTTTTGCATTTTTATGAGATATTGGCTTTCTTGATATTTTACCTCTTTACTTTTTTTGGATTTCATTGAATGCATGGTGATGGTGTCCATTCCCACCCATGAGCACATTGATTGTGCCTTGATGGGATCTTGCAAGACCCATACTCTTGTCTTAAGGCCAATCGAGTCCCTTTTAGCATTTTTGGAGTTTTGGGATCTTTGGAATTTTGTGTTTCATTGTGGTCATCTTGTATAACGAGAGGGTTTATGTTTGGGTATAGTGTGGAGTGGCTTCTCACAGTTACCCCACCCTAGAAGTGGTCAATTTGGTAACATGTAAGAGTTATTAATAAGTGATAACTTGATAAATATATGGGGTACTAAAACTTAATAAAAAAGAGAACTTTTGACTACCTGGCCTCCCAAGGGAGTTGATCGTAGGTGAGTCAGTGTCTGGCCTCCCATGAGAGTTGATCAAAGACATGTTATCTGGCCTCCCAAGGGAGTTGATCAAAGATAAATTCCAATCCTAGCCTCCCAAGGGAGTTGATCAAAGACTCAATGCTACTTGGGCTACTGTGAGCCAAATAATGACACTCCACTAGAGTCCTTGCATAGTAGCCTATAGAGAGTTCTAAGTAGTGATTTTAGACTTTCATTGAAATCTACTTGGGTTTTTGTATTTCCCTTGAGTCATGCATTTTTTTGCATGTTTATATCCTCTTGTGTGTTTTGTTCATCATGATTATGGTCAGGTTTCTATCTCCATGAGCACGGTGGGGTGGGCCTACAGGTTCCACATGGATGGGTGGCATTGATAACTACACCATTGTTGGAGATCAGAGTATAGGGATGATCTCTCTAGCTTTGGGATTTGGATCTTGTATTCTCACTCTTGTAAGTGAAAATATATATTGATGTTGTATGTATTAGATATTTGATTCAAAATTTTATGTTCATGCTTTCCTTTTATGTTATTGACGCAATCAAGTGACCGATCCATCAGTATGCATGTATCTGGTACTCCCTAGTGTGGAGTTAGACATATTTTAGCCATGTGTTGGTGTCAGCCTAGTTTTTGGCTTTTTTTCCTTGTATTTTCTACCAAAATCACCCAATCATCGTATGCAATTAACGAGAGTCATCTCCAACTCTCAGGTCTTAGAATTTTTTGTCTCAGGCTTTACCTAGTAGCTATTTTTGATGAATCATCATCTATGCGGATTTGCATCTGTGTAGATTGACATCTGTGCCTAAGGTTTGTCATCTATGAACTCACTGGACTAGGTCTTTTTTGTAGTTCACCTGTGGCTCAATCTTTGTCTGCACAGATCAACATTTGTGCAGACCAATTGTCGTCTATGCCTGTTATCGTCATCTCTTCCCAATTTGGTTTTGCAACTAGATCTAGGAGACGGGTATCTTTTGGATGGGTTCTTGTGTGTCCTTCAGGCCCTGACAGACCTATTTCAGCACTAGGATCATACATAAAATGTAAAATTTAAGTATAAGTTACAATACTTAAGTTACATTTTATGTATTTAGTTTTAGGATGTTTGAGAGTGGTCTCAACTTCATAGGAGTTAAGATAAATATTTCATATTTTGAGGATTTTTTTCAGGAATCAACATATTGTCTTCACCATTCCAATAAACTATTTATTGTAACCTTGATCCCTTGGCTTGTGCATGATCATTTGAGGATCATTGTTGGTTGTATCTTTTTTATGCTATGGTTAGTTGGTAATTAACATGTATGTTTCACCATGTTAGGGATATTTATTTTGGGCTTAAAATAAATATCAATTATATGGATTGAGGATGAAATTTGGTCTCCTTTCCTAGTAGCCATGAACATTTGTCGGCTTAGCCTCTTCTGATTTATGGACAATGTCTAAATCTTTGTGGGTAAATCTCAGGAACATGTGTTATCCATTCCGACTATGTGATAGATTGCTTGGGAACCTTTGTAAGTTCTTGTTAAGACTTCCACTTGTGTAGGAACCTATGATGTTCATGATGTTATCCTATGTTATATATTATTATTTATGAGATGGTTCTCTTTATGCACTTATTTTAATTATATAAATACTATCTTATGTTATGTTTACAAAAAAATTATTTAGTGCATGTTTTAACCCTTTGTTTCCCAGGGTTCCTGGGCGGGGCTTTACATCTTGTATCAGAGCCCATGATCATATGTTGGGATCTATGTGTTATGCCCCCATTGCAATTTCTGTGAGTGATGTGTGGTTGTTTTATACTTTGGTGGTTATAATTTCTTTCTTATGGCCTTAGCATGGCTAGTGGTGTTTGTTATGCATGATTTTGATCCATCTCTTATTTTTTTCTTTAGGATGCCTCCTAGACATGGACGTGGTTGGCATAATGCCTGTCAGGATGACCACAAAGAGGAAAACCATGAGGAAGACCATCATGAGGAAGATAATAGAGAGGAAGAACAACATGAGGACCATTAGGAGGATCATAGAGAGGTTCATGGTGGTAATAATGTGAACCCTCAAATTTTTGAGTTACTGCAGGAGCTTATAGCTCTATTGGGACCTCGTCAAGAGGATTCTCATCGGGGGGATTCTCAAATATTTGAGCATAAGGAGAGGAGAGAGTGTAAGCATTATCGTATGCCACTAGTTAGGAGAGGCATAAAAGTTGAGGATGAGGACTCCATCCATGCAGGATTGATGGTAGACCTTATGCATTCTCGACCACCTTTCTTTAATGGTAAGGGAAACAATAGGAAGGTCGAGACATGGGTTTTGGACCTTGGACAATGCTTCACTATGTATCCTTGTGTGATCAACCTTAGAGATTGTCATGCCATCCCACATATGAGAAACTTTGCATCTACTTGGTGGCATATAGAGGAGCAAAATCTCTAGTTGGATATTTAGACTGTCTCTTGGGAGATATTTGAGAAGTAGTTCTGTGATCGCTTCCTTTCTAAGCAGTATAGAGAGGCATGTGCTGAAGAGTTCCACAAGCTCCAATAGGGGGCTATGTTTTTAGATCAATATGAGATGAGGTTCTTTGAGATGAGGTAGTATTCTGACTATAACCATGATGAGCCCCTATTAGTACAATACTTTGTTTGGGGCCTTAATGGCAGCATTATTGGGGAGGTCTGGTTGCTCTAGCCTAGGACACTTGCAGTTGCTACCAAGAAGGTGAGATTGGATAAGAGTAATATTTCTAGGGGTTATAGTGGTAGGAAAAGTACATAGAGTCATAGTGCACAACCTCAATGTCAACTACACAATGTACACAAGTATAGCCCATGGGTATAGTTGGTACCTTTCAGTACAAGTCGCCAGTAGCACCATAGGCATCATCATTCATAGGGTCAGTAGAGTCGCTGTGGGTCAGGTACCCAACACCAAGAGTTTGTGATTAACATCATGATAGATGATCTTAGTCCAGTCATCTGACTTAGAGTGTACCATTGAGTGCCAGGAGAGAGAGTTATCAATAGTTCAGTGCTCCTTCAGTAGGATGTGAGTACGGTTCATGAACATATTTCACTTGTGGGTAGTTTGGGAATAAGGAAGAAATATGTCTACAAAGGTCAGCTAAAGGACCAAGTCAGAGGAAAACTATGTTTGAGCCTACAATTTGGGACATAGGTAAATCCCACCGAGTATTTTTGGTGTTTGATAACTGTCAAGATGAGTATCAGGGAACCATTATTGAGACTATAGGTGTGTTGCATGGTATTACCACCTCTGTGTTATTTGATTTAGGTGCTTTAGATTCTTTCATTTCCCCTTCCCTTGTTCAGCAATGTGGGATAGTGGCAGTATGATGAGTTGATAGTTGAAAGTTGAGTTAGCCACAAGTTCCAGAGTAATTGTGGACTTCCTTGTTTGTGGTTGTGTATTGGATTTGGGCACCTTCACCACCATTGTAGACCTTCATGTCCTACCCTTACAATCTTTTGGTATTGTGTCGGGTATGGACTGGTTAGCTTCCCACCAAGCGAGTATTGATTTCCATTGTAATTCGGTGAAGTCTGTTGATGACACAAGTGGGCATGTTGAGCTTGTAGGGGTTCAGAGACCTATTTTGCTTTGTATGATCTTAGCTAAGAAGATAAAGAAAAGTATGCAACATGGATTTCATTTGTTAGTAGTGTTTGTTAGTAACCTTGATGGAGTTGAGAGTCGATAGGTATGTCTTGATGATCACACACTTCTCTATGAGTTTGTAGATGTGTTTCTAGGTGAGATTCCAGGTATGCCACCTCAACATGATATTAATTTACATATTGATCTCATTTCTGGAGATGGAACTATTTCTCAGGAACCTTATTGCATTCAAGAGTTGAGTTAGCTTCATTTTTAATTAGAGGAGTTTCTGGCCAAGGGCCATATTTGTCCTTGTCTATCCCCATGGGGTGCACTGGTCATCTTCATAAAGAAGAAGGATGGATCCTTGCATTTGTGCATTAACTACCGACAATTGAATGAGGTGATGGTTTAAGAAATGATATCCATTATTGAGGATTGATGATTTGTTTGATCAAATGAAGGAATCCAGAGTGTTCTCAAAGATAAATCTTAAGTTAGGATACTATCAGCTTCATATTCATGAGACTGACATTCATCGGACAATTTTTGTACATGTTATGGATATTATGAGTTTACGATTGTACCCTTCGGGTTGACCAATGCACCATCAATGTTCATGAGTTTTATGAATGATACATTTTGCACCTATCTTGATCACTTTGTCCTTGTGTTTCTAGATGATATCTTGATATATTTGAAGACTATGGAGGAGCATGAGGTTTATTTGCAGCAAGTATTGAAGTGTTTATGTGACCATCATTTGTATGGAAACCTGTCCAAATATGAGTTCTTCCAGACTAAGGTGAAGTATTTGGGCCATATCATCTCTAGAGAGGGTATTTCTGTGGATCCTTCAAAGATCCAGGCTATTATGGATTGGCTATCACCGACCAATGTTCTTGAGGTTTGTAGTTTCATAGGTTTGATAGGTTACTACCGTCGATTCATGAAGGATTTATCTCGGTTGGCTCATCCTATAAATTCTCTTCAGAGGAAAGAGAAGAAGTACATTATTTGAGGCTCTTAAGGAGTGTTTGAGCAGTGCACCTATCTTGGCAGTACCAGATCCTACAGGTAAGTTAATGGTGTGCACTGATGTATCTTTGGAGGGTGTGGGGGAATTTCTTATGCCAGTGGGACGATTGATTTCTTATGAGTCTAAGAAGCTCAAGGATCATGAGATGAACTACCCCACCCATGATTTAGAGTTAGCGGGGGTTGTTAATGTGCTAGTGCACTAGAGACATTTTGTTTTGGGTCACAAGTTTGAGCTACATAGTGATCATTATAGTTTGCAATATATCTCTTCTCAGTTAAACCTGAATGCATGAAAGCATAGTTCGATGGAGTCTTTGTGTGAGTACGATTTTGATGTTCATTACATCAAAGGGAAGGATAATTTTATTGTCGATTCCTTGAGTAGGAGAAGGCATGATTTATATGTTATGTCCCTAGGAGGGTATTTGTGTAGGCATATCCTTTAGGTTTTCCTAGTGATTCATGATATCAAGAGGTTAGAGAAGAGATTGAGTGTGAATGTACACTTTCAATGCATTTTATAGGATACTCTTCAGAGTCAGATAGACTTTTGTGGCACCATGAGTGCATTTATGTGTTAGTGTCAGGTGATCTTTGTTCTTTTGTTATGTTAGAGGCACAACATGCACACTATTCTGCACATCCTAGCGTCAAGAAGATGCATTGTGACTGTTAGCACTGTGAAAAAAATTCATGGTTCTAAGTCTTGCTCATGTTTATGCAATGTTTAGGCATTGGTTCTTAAGCCCTAGTTGTTTTTGTTCCAAAACACTTGGTTCATTTTATAAAAAACCAAGGGTCCTCTATTTTCCTTATAAAATGATGTTACCTTTTTGGGCCACTTATATCACTCAAGTTCAATGTGTTTAAGTCTTCATGTGGAGGGGACCCTTTTTGTTTCAAGTTTTATATCCTAGTGGGTCTTGTGCTTTAATATTTTCTAAGTCATAAGTATTATGTCCCCGTAGAATTTTACCTTTTCCTAAGTGTCATGCAAGTCACTTTTCATCTAAAGATAGGCGTGATCACTCAAATACAAGATGTGGAATTTTTATTTCATCAAGGCATTGTGCCTAGTCACCATGTGTCTAACTTTATACCATGGAGCCCTCTCTTCCTGAGTCAGCGGTGAGTTAAAGGTTTGATCATATCTTTTTTATCTAACAGTGGTCGCATTGCCTTAATCAAAAGATGTAGTATCTTTAATCATTAAGTCATTACGCTATGCTACCAAGTGTCATTTCCAGATCATGGGGTCAATGTGTTAAAGGCTGCCAGGAAGCTAAGGTTTTGACAAATTATTTTTGATCCAACAGTGGGCGTGATCTCGCAATCAAAACATGTAGCTTGTTTACTTCATTGTGACATAGCACCTTTGTGACATGTGGAAAGTGCCCAGGGTTAAAGAAAGGTTAACACTCGGTCATATCTGTTTCCATATAACGGTTGGTGTGTTCCTTTGATGCAGAGATGCACATAGGTTATTATATCAAGGCATCACACCTAAGTGACAAGTGGAAGACAGTGAGACCTATCTGAAGATAAGGTAAAGATAAAGATAGGAAAAATATTCTATGATCTGATGAATACCATTATGCCTGGAAGGAAAGATGCTTGTTGTTTATTCATCAAGTCATCACGTCATGTTGATAGGTGTGCATCTGAGATCAAAGGCCTAAAGAGGTTATGGTACGTTAGATCTATTTTGATCATATGGTAGGTGTGATTTCACTATCCAATGGTGCAAGCATTTTATCCTTCATGGGTTTATGCCTGTGCGACACGTGGCAGATGGTGGGACTGTTAGAATACTTCAGGGATAACTAAGAGGTGGGGGGTGAATTAGTTATCAACAAATTTAAATCTTTTGTACTTATTAATCTAGATTGATACAAAGTAAATGCACATTCAGATAACACATTACACAACACATCAATTTGGTTATGGGGAAACCAAATGGTAAAAACCCCAGTGGGAATTAGTACCCACAAAGAACTATACTGTTTATAGTAATCCCTGTTAAAAGATCATACAACCCTATTAGGAGTTGTTCATTACAATACAATAGTATAGTGACCTAGTTAAGGGTCGAACCCTGTTAGGAGTCTTTTATGATAACCTTGTTAGGGGTGGTGGACTCACTATCCGAGTGTTGAAGGCTACAACCTTCTGGTTATTTGATACACACTGTATCAACAAGGTGAACTACTATTTGTGACACTGCTTGTCTAATCAGTTTCTTTTGTGTGCCAATGCTTTAACCTCTTGTAAAGAACTACAACATTCTTATCTATATTCTAAAAGCTTCAACTTCAATATCTATATTATCAACATATGATAAATATAGCTCTACTGCTTTAACACTCTGCTCTGCTTTTCTTATCTCTGGCTTTCGCAACTCTTCTTATCAC
>MU223089.1:4991431-5011930 GCA_018584345.1 Thuja plicata
AGCCTGATGCAATCATGTCTCCATCCTTGTTGTTAATGATGCACTTGTTGTCTTTGAACTCCAAATGATAACCTTTGTCAAGTAGTTTTCCAACACTTAGCAATTTATGATGTAATCCATCAACATACAGAACATCATCTATCTTTTTCTTTCCATCCAAAGTGATAGAACCTCTGCCTATGATAGGTTTAGGAGTGTTATCTCCAAGTCTAACCATACCACCTTTGTATTTGTCTAAATGGACAAATCTATCTTTGTCACCTGTCATATGGTGAGAGTATCCACAGTCAATGATTTAATCAGTTCTAATGTTTGCTTTAGAAATTAGGGCTAACTCTTGTTCTTCCTTTTCATCTGCAATGTCCATTTCCTCAAGAAACTTTTCTATGTCTCTAAGGGAAACAAATCCAATTTCACCCTCTCTTAAATCTTCATCAGTTACACCTTCTTCAGCATGGTAACATTCCTTCTTATATTTACATTTGTAATCAGATTTTAACTTCTTGACTCTTGTGGGACACTTAGATGCAAAGTGACCAATCTTGTTGCATGAAATTTTTTTGAATGGAAGCTGTCCTTCATATTTTCCTTTTCCTTTCTTTTCTCTTTTAGCAATCATAGCAATGTTATCTTCTAGTTCTTCATCAAATTCTTCTTTGTCATTATGGCGAGAGATGTATAATGATTTCTTACCATGGATTGAGGCTTTGAAAGCTATTCCACTTTTAGGTTCAGTCTTCAATCTTGATATCTCAAATGCAGAGATTGTACTGATCAAAGTCTCTCTCTTGAAGTCTTGTGAGAATTGCATGGTTTCTTCTAGAATACTTATCTTGTTTTCATAGTCTGATGTTAAGGTAGTTAATTTCTTGTCCATTATATCTTCTTCTAATATTTCTCCACCATTGTTTCTGATTCTAGAGACTGGTTCATTTATCCTTTGATTATAGGCTCTAATGTTCTCTTCAGGTAACATCTCAAGACTGTTGTATTTCTTTTTCCATGTCTTCCTGCGTGCATTATTTGCTTGAATACCTCCTTCAAACATGTCTTCTAAATACTTCCATATTGTGTATGCCTTATCTAATTTCTTGATCTTAGAGAATTCACTGTCAAATAGTGCACTTATAAGGGCTTCTTTGGCAACTACATTAGCTATGAATGTATCCTTCTATTTACTAGTAGCATCATCTCTTGATAGATCTTTTAAAGAGGGAATAACAAATTCTTGTGTGGCTATCTCAAAGATATCAAAACTCGTAGACTATAGATGGGTTATCATTTTGTTTTTCCAATCTAGATAATTTTCTCCATCGAACTTAGGGCTCTTTTTTCTGAAGTAAGACATCTGATCTACCTTAAGCTATTAGGATTCTTCTCCAAAGCACTTGGCTCTGATACCAATTGTTAGAATAGTCCCAAAGGATAACTGAGAGGGGGGGGGGTGAATTAGTTATCAACCAATTTAATTCTTTTCTCTTATTAACTTCAGAATACAATAAAGTAAATACACATTGAGATAACACAATAGATAACACTTCAATTTGGTTACGGGGAAACCAAATGGTAAAAACCCCGGTGGGAATTAGTACCCACAATGAACTATACTTGTTTATAGTAATCCTTGTTAGAAGATATTTCAACCCTGTTAGGAGTTGTACTTTATAATGCAATAAGTATAGTAAGTTGATTAAGGGTCTGACCCTGTTAAGAGTCTTTTACAAATAACCCTATTAGGGGTGAGGACTCACTATCCAAAAGCTCACTGCTTTAATGGTGAAGGCTACAACCTTCTGTATAATAGATATAAACTATATCTGATGATGAACTATAGAGTAGACCTGCTATCTTGATCAGTTCCAATGTATTGTAATCTTCAACTACTTATTCACATAAATCCTTGATGAATGAAACAACTCTGATATTCTGCTATGTACTTTTTTTGTCTTTGTTCTTATCATTCACACTTTGTGTTTACAAACAAACTACTATAAGTATCTTCTTTAAAGTAGAAGGTCATGACGGCTCTTGGAAACACTTCAACAACATGTTTTTTGGATTAACTAAGTAGGAAAACAATATTAAGTCTATGCAACACAAATTGAATAGACGCGATGCTTCACTAAGTCAGCCTCACCAAACTAACTCTAACTTTGCAATCTTCTTGAAACACATTTGGTGCCTTTAGATAACTATCATCAACTCATAACTAATCATGAATACACACACACACATATCTCAAAGATAGGCACAACTCAAGAACCAATGCAATACATCAACTCTGTATAGACAAACATCCTGAAGCTGTAACTGCCACTAATAGAATTACACAACACAACTAAAACTTCATATCTGAGTCTGCATGTATGAACATGACATATTAAACATGTTTAAAACCTGAATATATCCATGCAAGACTTGATATCATCATTCTAATAAGTACATACAGAATCAATACTGTATATTATATGTTGTCATCAATGACAAACATACGATCAATCAATTGCATAGAAACAAATCTCCAACATAACATTCCTTGACGAGTTAAGACAAAGACATACATTTTGTATTCCTTTGCTATGTAATGTTTTTTAAGACTTTTAAAATTACTAGTGGCTACAGATCAAATTGTGCAACATTAATTGATGATAAATTTTACTTCTAGTTGAAGGTAGGGTAGTTGAAGTGAATTAATGCATTTGATATCTTAAATGACCTATTTGTTGGTCTTTTTCCCTAAAATGATCTGAATCTTGTTGTAATCCTTCTCTTATAAAAGGATTCCCAAGATCATTTTGAAGAGGCTGGAAAAAATGAGAAAGATTAATGAGACCTTGCATGTTATATATTTGTTTCCAGTCAGGAATATAGAAGATTGTTTAGACTATATCAAGATAGGATAGAAAGTTTTATGTCTTTCAAATTTTATTGAAGTGGTATGTATTTTGAAACAGATTGATACAGAAGAAGGATTATTCATACTTAATACAATATTTCAGATTCAAGTCTCTCCTTTGTTCTCACTTCTTGAGTTGTGGATTTTCTTATTCATTGTATGGAATTTATCTGTGTATATGTTGATTAGTCCTTATCTTTGATCTAAGATCAAATTAAAACTGCCCTGGATAAAACATAAGTTCATTTGGTACTGCACAAGGATCTTATAAGTAGTGTTTGGTCTAAGATTATTTGTGTTTATGACTTTTAGGCCTTGACAATAGTTGGTTTTTGTACTCTACTCCTGAACTAGAAATACTTCCCAATGGATAAAGCACTGATTAGAAATTAGTACATTATTTGTTGATACATGTTTAATTGATTTGGCTATATTCTGTAAAAGTTAAATCAAAACCATTTCCAAGTTCCTTTGAGTTTTGTAGTTGTAAGCTGTATGTCTTTCATGGTAATGGAGATTCAATGAATGAGTGGTTAACATTTTTTACTTTCTTAGCATTATCTATTGTTTAAATCCAAAGTTGTAAAGAGTTGTATGTTGAGATAGATTAGGTGTACCTGCCTTTATTTTGCAGAGCCAAAAGTGTAGAGGGCAGTCTTGTCCCTATAGTGGGTCCAGTTACCTTAAGATCTTCCCATATTTGGAACTAACCATTCTTCAAAATCAATCTCAAGGTATATTGGTAGATTTCAAAGCATAACATTTTAAAAAACCAATAAAATGGTGACTCTTTAGTTGACCTTTTAAAGAACAAAGTTACTCTTTCTTAACCCCTGGTTGTTATCCTTTGTCTTGTAAATTTCCTTATTACAGTATTCATATAAGCTAGTGTTATATGTTACCTCATGATTCAGTGGGATCTATAGATGAACTAAAGATTTATTTAAGGATAAATATGGTGACAAGACAAATGAGGGATTCATGTTGAATGAGTTTAATAATATCAAGAAGAATCCAAATGAGGATGTGGTTGAGTTTAATATAAGATTACAAAGAGCCATGCATAAGATTTTCCAAGTAGTGCGGCTTGATGATGAGTTATGTCTTGCCACCTATCTAAATTCTTTTGATTCTATAATGGCATATCTTCTTAGAGATAAAAAAAAATCCTAGAAACATTAGAGAAGCTTATAAAATAGTTGTTAACATTGAGACTAATAGAAAAGGATCAGGGAAATTGGGTAGAAGGGAAGAACGAAATCCTACTAGGAAAGAATTAGATAGGCCTTCTAATGTGAAGCCTAAAGAGGAGGATATTATGAAGAAACTTGTAAATTCCCTAAATGATTTCAAGCTTGGAGAAAAAGAGGAATAATAAGATTCCAAGAAATGATAGGCCATTCACTAGAAATTTTAATCAGAAACCAAGAATGCATAATTACCCATATACCACCCAGTGGAAGGATGTGAAACCTATTCCCCCACATAGGAAACACAAGCCTGGTGATAAGACTCCTAATCCTCTACAAAGAAAATTTGTTAAAATTTGTGAAAATGGTTATTGGTGTGAAGCTTTTCAATCCCCACACAATCTTGATTATTGTGATGTTGCCTCAAATGTATATGCAAATGAGAAACAAGGAGAGGAGGAAGATGACTTGTATGATGACATTGGTTGTGCTATGAATCTTTCACACTTAAGGGGTGAAGAAGATTCTGATGATGAAATTGAAAACCAAGATATGGTTCCATTTGATGAAGAAGAAGAAGAAGAAATTTATGAAATAAGATGTAATTATCAAAGGAGTAAAGGACCTATTGTATTAAGAATAACTTTAGATGAAGAGATTGTACAAATCACTACTGATATGGTTACTCAAGAAAGGAGTAATTATAATTTGATAAATAGAAAAGTTGGTAATGCAGATGGAAAACCAGCTAGTGTTTTTTATTAAGAAAACCAAAGCACACACTATGCAGACATAAGAAAAGAAAAAACTTACTGAGGGTGTCAAAATAATAAAGGTTATGAGTGAAGATAAGTCTAATAGTCCAAGTGTTGTCTATAAGGTAAAACAAAATATGCCATAGATAAATGTTTCCTCTCTTAAAAAGGATAATAAAAGAATTAAGCCAAGCTTGTCCATTCAAGTTGAGGATGGAAATATTGTTACTATGAAACAAGAAATCTCTGATATAAAATACAAATCATTATTAAGGTTCCACTATTGGAAATGATGAGGATTGAGGAACATAAATAAAATACTTTGATATGGGTAAATAACATTTCTTCCACAAGAGGATTCAAAAGCCAGAAGGAAAAGAGAAAATGGGAAATATAAAAGAGAAGTTTGAAAGTAAGGGGAAAGAGCAGGAATAAATAATTTCAAAGATCCTCTAGGGACTGTATTGGGTTTTCTGAGTTGTGTAAAATTTTGGGTTATGTTGTCAATTTTATGTGTCTTAACTTCTATTAGTTTCAAGCATGCTTCCAAAGTTTTGAAAATGTCTGCATTCAAAGACAATTATGTTGAAGAGGCTCTGTGTCCCATAAACCCTAGATGTTTATTATTTAGCCCTTGATGGTAAAACCCTAAGTCATGATTCAATCAATTTCCATGTACAACAAAAAACCCTCAAGACTTGTTCTGTTTCGAAGTTATTTTTTGCTTCACTTAAAACTTATTGACCCATGTGTTTTATTTGTCATGTCTGAACGGGGCCACTTTATCACTTAAGCTTTTAGGTTTCATGTTTCCTAAGTTGGGCAGGTTTCTTTTTAATATTTCCTAAGTCCTAAGCCTCCCATAAACTTTATTACCTTTTTCATCTATCGTACAAGTTGTTTTAATCCAACGACGAGCACTATCCCTTAAATCGCAAGATGAAGTCTTTTAATCATCAAGGAAACACACCCATCTGACACATGGTGGATGATAGGACCATGTCTGCAAAAGGTATAGTGTTAAAGGCAGGTCAACTTTAGAGAATCAATGGTGGGCGCATTGCTTGCATGATGAAGATGGAGATATTTATTGATCAAGGCATTGCACCTAAAGGCCATGTGTAATTGGCAGTTCCAAAAAATGTTTAAAGCCTATCATAAAGTGCATGCAAGATTTATTTGATTTGATGGTCAGTGTTGTGCCTTAATCTCAAGATGTGATGATAATAACCTATAAGGCATTGCGCCTTATTGACATGTGGTGGTTGTCAGATCTTAGGGTCAGTTTGAAGTAAAGTAATGAATGACCAAGTTAAAGAATATCTACGACCAACATAAAGCCTTGATCCTCAAGATGAAGCTTTTTACTATTCAAGGCATCATTCCATGGTGACATGTGGGAGGTTAGTGGGACTAGATCGACATTTAAATGAAGTTAATATGTGATCAAGTGTAATCTGATTGTGTGGATGGCATATTGCCTCATGCCAAAGATGAAAGATGTTTATTAATTAAGGCATTACACATGGATGACATGTGTCCTGTCTGTGAGATTATACCTACAGTTAGTAAAGTGATGATTAGGTAATCTATGGTCAAGTTAAAGAAAATCTGACGGTGGGTGTGAAGCATTAACCACGAGATGCATAAAAGATAATCTTTGAGGCATAATGCCTGGGGGCCACGTGTCCTTCATAAGTTTGTGGGGCCTGCAGTTATGAAGTTGAGGGTAAGGTTAATATAAAGTCAAGTGGATTTTGATCTGATGGATGGTGTAAAGCCTTGAAGTAAAGATGATCATGATCTAGTCTTCAAGGCATTGTGCCAACACGACACTTGGATAAGTGATGGGACCTTGCCAGAAGTAAAGGAAAGTAAAAGCCTGAAAGTTTTAAAAGGATCCAACAGTGAGCGCAAATCCTTAAGGTGGAGATGTAAGGAGATTAGTGTTCAAGGCAACACGCCTAGGTGACACATGTCATTTGTGAGATCATGGGCCCCAGTTTTTAAAGAAAGGTAAAGGCACTGTAAGTAGATCTTAATATGACGGTTAGTGCAAAGCCTCAGGTAAAAGATGATCATAATCTAATGTTCAAGGCATTGGGCCTAATGGACATGTGTCCAAGTTGATGGTAGTCTTTTTTAACTATTGTTGGCTACAGGATTTGATAGGAAGTTGCTAAAATCGACGGTCATGTTTTAAACTGGTAAAGTAAAATTTATGAACCGTTGGGCTATGAAAGTTCAAATGAGATGAAAGTAATGGAAAAACATGTGACCATCTCAGCTAAAATTTAATGTTAAGATGTAATGGGATTGCATATAAGATTGTTCACTTGAGTTTTCAAACGCCATAATTGTTGAAGTGATCGAAGCTTAGCTGATTTGCAGTATTTTCTGTATGATTTCTGACTTGTGTAGAATGGGTAAGTTGCTTTGTTACTCCACTCTGAAGCATTGTAAGTTTGGTTTCTAGTAGGCTTTTGGTTATATAAAGAAAATAAGACTTGTGTGCGAAGCTGAGACGTTCTAAGTTAGAAAACCATAAATTAGAAATGACACCTAGAAGAGAACTTAGAGGAAAAATAGACTATCATGAGAGGAATGTCAATGAAGATCTTTTACAAAAATTAGTTAGATCAACCAATGATACCACCAAGATTAAAAGAAATGGTACCAAAACACCCTCGTTTGAAAATTGGGGAGGGTTTGTATGATAAGGGTAGATGGGTTAGGGATGCAAACATTAGAATGCCTGATTTAAAACTATTTAAAGTGGCTTTTAGTCAAAGAAATGCATTTGCACCCAACAACAACATATGGTAGTTTGATGTTGGAAAATTGGCAGTCCCAGGAATCTTTATGGACATTGATTTGTTAATCCAAATAGAAGATAAATATGATAAGATGGCTAGGATGGTAAGAGATATAAATGGAAAGGTGTTAATAAACATCATAGCTGAGGAACTAAGAGAGGTTTTCCAACTAAATGATCTCACTATTCAAATGGATAAAATTGATTTTGATCAATTCAAGCAGGTATATAAGGCCCAAAGGAATTATCTCAGAGGTGGACCCCTGAAAGAATTTTTTAATAAGATAGGGGATTTTCTTGTAGTAGGACCTAGTACACCTAAACCATTCAAATTGGATTATTTCACTCCAAAGGCTAGAGGTTTATACAGTTCCCTAAGTCAATTTTTTGGGGATGATGAAGAAACAAAAATGCCTATTCATTATAATCTTATGATGGTGCAGATTCTCCATCAACATCTGGCCATTATTTTTAACTTTGCTTCTTATGTTACTGATCTCATTCACCATGGTCTAATAGGAATTAAGAATGAAAAAGGTAGCTAAACCATTTGGCTGGTATTCAATGTTGATGCACATGTTCTTGTTCAAAGGTGATGATTATTTTGAAAAGGAGATGGATTTGATGAAAGTCAAGGATGATGAGAGATGCCTATCCAATTGTGGAGTGTAGATTTGTCATGGGACATGAAAGATTCTAGCTACATCACCTTTGATAGGTGTTTTTCTTCTAGGCTTAGAGACTTGTTATCCTCTAATAATCCTAGGATCACCACATCTTTTTTAAAACTATTGAGACCAAAACAATATGCTCAAAGCATCACTATAGTGCATAATTGAGGTGATGTCATTTTATACCCTATTTCAATAGTTTTCAGAGTATATGGTTTCACAAGTGTCCCAAATATACTTCCATATCAAGTCCCTTTTAAAATGGGCATTGTAGAGATAATCAGGCAGATTAGTGAACTACAAGAGGAGGCATTGACATGAGAAGGAAAGGGGACCATCTTTCATACAATTATGAGTGTACACCAATTCATTATCACAAAAGGGGGTTGGAAACAATTGCAAAATTATCTTGAGCCCTATCATCTAAAAACCTCAATGATAAGATGTGCTGACCCTGAGGGATTCATAAGTGACATGTTTAGAAAGAGGATGGGGTTCTTAGCGTTGGATCACCAATGCAATTTTCCCGAGGACATCATCAAAAATAAATTTAATTTACAGGAAAAAGAGATTAAGAAGGAAAATTTGTTGGTCTACAAGAACACCTTAGCTTTTGTTCATCATTTTGATAGGGGATATGATCACATAAAAGAGTTCATGCCTTGCAAGAAGAAAATAGACTCATTGATGACGTTGTTTGAAGATATTATGAAAGCTCTAAACCAGAAGAAATAAATTGTAATAAAAGAAGAGACGGAGAGGGATAAGGCCATCCTAAGCAAGTCCACATGTGCTAGGATTATTCCACCTAAGAGATATGTCTTACAATAGAAAAAATAGGATACATTATGGTATTTCCAAGAGGAGAGGACTCTTCCACCTCTAGATGGAAAAGACCAACAGAATTGGCTTCACAATCATTTCCATCCCCTAAGAGGAAAATAATAGAGGAAGAAGGAAAAAAATTAGATAATTTTACTCCCCTTCCCAATCCCCTTTACACATGGATGAGCAAGCAGTAGTTGAGCAATTTCTACAGATGGGAAGTGTAGGGAAAATCTTTGTAAAATCTTAGGAAATGCAAGAGGGGATGCCAGAGGCCCCCAAACATGTAGAGATGGACTTGACAGTTGCAGAATATGCTAGGAAGGAATTAGATCCCATAAAAAAATAGGATAGTGAGGAATTCCTATCAGATGAAAAAATTTTGAAGGCCAGGGCATTTATTCAATTCTTATGAAGAATTCATATTGGAGAATTCAAAGAAAAGTGTTAGAAAAGGAAAGAAAAATAGAATGACAATGATAAGAATGAAATTAAGGATGAAATGAAACAAGAAATGTTATCTAAGTTTGAAAAGATCACCCCTCAAGAGGGAAGATAATTAGTCAGGAAGGAAGGAGTCCTTATTCTTCCAGAGTGAGACATAGCTGATGGTATAGTTTTTATGTTGTCGGGAAAGAAATACCATGCATGCTACTGATGAAGAGACTCAAAAAGCACATAAAGGAGTGAATTTTAGTGAAGATTATGCTGCATTGGTCATGTGGTCACTGAGGAGGAGAGAAAACAAGAAAAATAATGAAGACACCCAGGTTGAGCATTCATGAAGTCTACTACTGAGAAGAGTTGCAGATACCACAGGGGTGGAAGCAACAGACATAACATTGGAATCTACAAAGTTTGATTTGAAGGTAGTAGAAAGGCAGGAAGAAGAAAATAAAAGCATGAGAATCAAGTTGGAAATAGTCCTCAAGGCCTACAATGATGAAAAAATGAAATCCTTGGAGAAGGATAAAATAATTGCTAAATCAAGAGGACAATAATCAGTCTAAACATCTCCACATAGGATGATTACCCAAGATCCAAGTAAACCATCTTCTTCCAGTCCAATTATTGAATTTCCTCCTCCTATGCCATCTAGTTCTATTTTAGAACCAGAATTGAATTATGAAAAGGAAAAATTGGTGGCAGAAAGGACTAAATTAGAAGGGGCGAGTAAAAGTTGGGAAGAAGAAAGTGCAAAGTTTCATAGTGCACAAACACTTGTACAACAAAGATACGAGGATAAGATAAGAGCCACCATCATGCATTTTGTTGATAGTCTAGATCCTCCCTCTATTCACTTACATGGGAAGAACATCATGAATATATTGAATTCTTTTAATGAAGACAAAGATAAGCTAGATCAAATTATGCAAGGTTGGAAAGGAAGAAAGGTAGAGTTGAAGTCTTTTTATTCTTTATCTAAAAAGGAAGAGAATGTTGTATTTGTGTGTGTATTTTGTGGATCTACTAGCTGCAACAAAACACTTCAATATGTCATTGTATTAGTGAAATAACATGAAATATAAGAGTTAGAACACATATCAATCACCAAAATTGACACATTGCTCCCTATCTAAGAAGAGTATGAAATATGCTATAATTTGCTTTCAGATTATGCATAAATCAGTGACAACATCATGCTTAGAATGGAAGATTTAACTAAAATGCAAGCTAAATGCTCAATCAAATTTAATTTTAGAGCTCCAATTGAAATATTATAACAATTCTAAATGTTTGAGCTAAAATGCATTTAAAATCTCTAAGAATATGAGTAGCATAAGATTGCAAAATAGAATTCTAAAATTAGGGGCCCATTGAGCGTAAAATTCATTCCTTTTATAGAAGAATTTGAGGAATGAGAGGTTAGGATTAAATTTGTGAAGAGAGATGGAGATTTAATCTTTGGTGATCCATGTATGAGGTGATTCAAGTGATTTAACTCTCATTGGCTAGGAATTGACTTTCCCTTTTGCAAGTGAGGAGTTGTAATTAGGATTTTATTTAATTCCTTTTAATTAATTACCTTAGCCATATATGTAATTATTTTTGATTTAATTTATTTGATTTGATTTAATTTCTAAAACAATTAATGTAATTTAGCAATAAGATCACTTAGGAGATTAAATTTGATTTAGATGAATTATGTCAATTAATTGAAGAATTGTCTTGACATAATTAGTGGTATGATCAGACTTAGGGAAAATAAGGTCTATGGTCAGAGAAGACAAAATTAGGGTGGTTACATTTTCCCTTCTTTGAATTGATGTGCGGGTAGCGCATTGATTCCAAGAATGATTGAAGTTGACTTCAAAAAATTTGAGAATTCCACACTTGATTGAATGAAATGTCTGATGAGATCAGTCTCACACTTGATTGAACTAAGACTGATAGTACTAAATTTTAACTTGATCAAACAAAGGTCAATAAAGAAAAGATCTTAAAGATACCAATTTTGAACTTTATCAAACGAGAATTGATAATACTGATGCCAGACTTGATCAAAACAAGGTTAGTATGAAGCTACTAGGAGCTCTGAGGTATCAATTCTGAACTTGATCAAACAAGAATTGATTATACTGACTCCAAACTTGATCAAACAAAAGTCAATACGAAGCTACCAGGAGCTTAATAAAGATCTAAGAAAATGTAGACAGAGATATATAACTTGTGAGAACCAAAGCCTTCTATCCAACAATCCTGACTTGACTGAAGGAAACTACCATGATGAAGTCATTTTAATATTCTTGAGCAATAATTTGAATGATTTAAGTGTGATAATGCACCCTCATGAATGAAATCAAAGGAAAAAAAGAATAAAATCCCTCTATAGAATAATATATCACTTGAACTGATCGATTAAATTGAGAAAGGATCAATTAGAAGAAATGAAGAAACAAAGGTGTGTTTAGTGAAAACACAATTTTACCAAGTTAAATACATGAAAATGTGAGTTCTGCGTCTGATAAAATGATTTAAGACCAAGAGTGTGATGAATAATGTGCAATTTGGTGAGATAGAACTAGAAAAATTCATTGCTTAAAACCTACCAATCATTTTCAAAATATATATAGCAATTCTGTATTTTTGTGAAGCTGTCATAAAATTTGTACTGTGATGTGTAAAACATCGTCTGTACATTCAATTTTGTTCCCGATTGATCAAAGAAGAACAAAATTAAATTCTAATAGTCTGGGAGGAGTTTCAAAGCTCCTAAATAGCTCAAAAGGTCAATATATATCCCAAAATTCACTTTTTACCCATTCATTTTCACTTTTGTCTTTAGTAAATTCAGAGCTCTATAGAGAAGATGGTGGCCCCCATGGAGAAGCATCAATTTGATCTCACCTATCAAAATTAGCACCTGACCAATTACACACTACCGGTGAGTACCTCAAAACCTACCTTTCCATGTTTTCAGTTTCCATTTTTGTCCATTTTTGCAAAAGTTATGTAGCTTTCAATTTTGCATTGCACCTCGTATAGGGGATCGCATCCAGTTAATCCTATGTTGCATCCCATTTTTACCCAAAATCGTATGTCGAATCCCATAAATTTGGGATTTCACCCTGTTAGGAGGTCCTATATCGCATAGGGTAAAATTTTTCAACTTTTGAATTTCCTCGCGTCCTATGAAAACAAGATCGCACCCCGCAACCCATGTCACATCCTGTCCAAACAGGATCGCTTCTCAGATCACCCCATTGAATATAAGAAATCTATTATTGCATCTAGTGTTTTGGATCACACCTTGTAAAAATAGAGTCGTTTATGGTTCAAGAGTTATGTTTTGTCCAATTTTGACTATTTTTCTCCTTTTGAAGACCAAAAACACTTATTTGATATCTTTTCTGCGTAGTTGCCTAAGATAGAAGTATGATTAGAACCTATATTTATTTTTTGTTGATAGATTGACTTTGAGGTAGTGTCTTTTCAAGGACCTTATCCTAGATGAGTCCTTATGTTATCCCACTTTTTGACAGATGATGAGCATCAGATTATAGAACGTGTGGGATTGAAATCACTTATATATTTACCCAATATCAAGGTAAATCAGGGGTTGTTGACTCTGCTTGCCGAGAGATGGCAGTCAGAGCATAACATCTTTCATATCCTAACTGTTCAAATGATAGTCACACCTGAGGATGTGTGGCACATTCTATGTATTCCAATGATGGTTTGATAGGTACAGTTTGAGTCTTATTTTGTGATAGCCATTGCATCAGCTCAGAGGTACTTTGGAGACCAGACCATTGTTCACCGCTATCTATCATGGGACTATATGTGCGATCATTATGATTTTATATCTATTTATATTGTTGGATTTATTGGAGGAATCCTCATGCCTAATAGAGGACAACATGGTTTTATGTGTGGATGGGTGGAGACAATAGAGCAAATGGTTGTAGCATCCTGCAGATTTGGTTGGGACAGCTAAATTTTAGCACATATGTATCAAGAGTTACATGAGATAGTCTATGAGTATTCTCGCAATATGACTATAAGGATTCTGGTTTTGTAGATCTAGGCTTGAGAGCATATCCCAGTGACACGACTGATAGTAGACAGGTAGTGAGAAACTCAACAGCCTTATGTTTATATGTATCCAGGATTGATTCAACAGCCCCATCTACGCAAGGTAGAGTACTGGCATCGATTGTTCGATGATATGACTATTGTGATATGGAGACCCTACCTATATTGTGAGGAGTGAGCCTCAGATAGACATCAAATGTTGTACTTCTTTCAAAGTAGGTATTTGATTGGGAAAACTAGATATATTGTAGAGCAATTTCTGGTGACACAAGTTTTGAGATAGTATGGTCATGTACAAGGCCGATCATAGGATATGACAACTTATGCCTAGATTTGTGACAAGGAGCCTCTTTGGGGGGAAAATTGGTATATGAGACCTCTCAGCTAGAGATCATTCAAATGGTCATAGTTGGGTGGGATTACCTTGCTGATGTTGATAATGTAGGGTGTACTAATGGTTATCTTGCACACATGTTACAGTATCCTTTTCCTAGATTCACAGCTCCTAAGGAGGTAGCTCCTTACATAGAGGATGCATTAGATTATGATCTAACTGATGATAGACCTATTAAAGGTAGAGGAAAAGTCTAGAGAGATAGAAGAGGTGGGGTGGGAGAGATGGAGGGAGAGATGGTAGGCGCCCTCCTCCAAAAAGAGGTCATAGCCCTAATGATGGAGATGATCGGGGTGGTGGTGTAGTGGGTGATGGAGGAGAGGTAATCAATGGTAGTGGAAGTGGCAGATAGAATCACTTTAGGTTCATGCCTCCATAAAGAGATCCAAGTCCATTACTAACCAGAGAACAGCATTAAAAACAACAAAGACAGGTACCTAGTGGAGGAGGTGGACCTCCTGGACAAGATCTATCCAAGGATACAGGTAGAGATTCTAGCAGGGATGGTGATGTATTGTCACAGTTTCAATGAGAGTGTGAGTAGTTCAAGGCTAGGATTGCCACTTTAGAGGCTTTACTGGCTGATAGAGATAGTCAGCTTGAGAATTTTAGAGTAGAGAGAGATCGACAGGGTGATATTCTCAGAGTAGAGTGAGATACACATGCCTGCATAGTGACTCATTAGGGTTAGAGAGATGCATACTCCTTTGGTTTATATTATGTTGTGGTTCTAGAGGGAAAGAGAGCTCCTTCATATTCTCGAGTAGCATAGCAGTCTGAGGGAGAAATGCCTCCACCAACTCATCTTGCACCACCTCCTCCTCCTCCAGAACAGGGAGAGGGTGGCAATCAGACTTGATACTGTTTTGTGATATTTTGAGACATTTTGTATATATTGATCCTATTGTAATCATCCATTGTAGTGCAGACTTTTATACATGTATATTTGTTTCACACTGATAATCTGCTATAGATAGTTTCACATTTTTTTATCTATGCTATCATTGATTTATCTAAGATAGTTGTTCCTGATCTTGATATGTTCATGGGTTATCTTTCTTTGATAGATGTTTAGATTAATGCACATGTGATTATGTACTTGGTCTTTTGATGAGTTTAGATTAGATTTATGTGATGACATTATCTATGCTCTTTGATTTATTATTGATATATAAATGTATTTAGATGGTTCTAGATGAATATGCAGATATATGTTTTTTGAGCTTTTCTTTATGCAAATAAATGTATGGATGCACTTAGGATGTAAAAAGAAATGCAATGCTTGAATGCTTTGTTTTTGTATTTTTCTCTTTCTCATTTATGCATGCATAATGTATGCCATGGATATGCAATGACATTTAATACCAGTAATATAGATTATGTAGTTAACTTGGATTTCAGATGAACCATGAAATTATTTTGAGCTCAATTCCTTATGTTGTTCTTAAAATAAATAATGTAATCTTTAAATACATCTATATGCAGATGCTTAGGACTGTCACTGATTTGTATACATTGTAGCATATTATCATCATTGGTTGTTGTTTTAATGGACATCATTAGATAGTACAACTGTCACTAGGTATCATGAAAGTATGAATACTATGTGTATTGGATGCACTGTCAAAAATAAACCTAAGCATCAAGGCATAGAGGCCAGGATGACTTGTCAGTTATCTCCTTTTCTTCTTTTTAAGAATCAACTTATGTTCATGTGTAATGTAAGATATGTGACCCGCAATGACCTTAAATATTCATATCCTTGGGTACATGATGTGTTGTACCCCTTACTTAGAATCTAATTTTGAAATAAACAAGGAAATTGGTTCAACCTCACCGTAGTTTACACAGAACAAGAATCAAGATATATGTGGCTATCGACTCATGTTGGAAACTCTTACCATAAACATCCAAGTTAGGTAAAATTTATAGGATCATTGAAACAATCACCATATGTAGAAAACCAAGAAAAGGTTATGCCCCCTATCCTTGTGACCCTTTGTCTTTGGATAAACATCATGGAGTAACTCGAAAGACATAACAATCACCAATTGATAATCAATCAAAGAAAATTCATAATTGTATACATGCCCCTAGTTTGAAACATCGTCAGAACATAAAAGAGTCATAATCAAACCAAGATCAGTTTATATGTTTTTAAGTAGTATTGAGAAATACCGTTGATTCATTTTTCAAGCACAGTAGAGGATCATTAGTCAAAATTTGGAATCAAGCAAATATGTTTTCATGTCTGAGTATATGAGATTAAATTTGTCAGCAATTGCAATCTAATCTAGTGTTTAGGAACACTATTTGATGAAAGTGTTGAGAAACACTAGAGTGATATCTATTATAGGTAGGTGGTGTTTAAGAAACACCTTTGTTTGTGATAGTGACGTTTTTATGCAAGTATTGAGAAATATTATTTTGAGAGGAAAACCATCCTAGATAAGGAACCTAGGACAACCTAGCATACACTGACCAAACATGCTAGCCAAGATGCCCCCAATGCAGAATGACTATTCCTAAGATGCAAATGCAGACAAATCCCAAGTAAGGATATGACATTTGTAAGGAATCAACTTTAACCAATAGCATAGGTGCGATTGTAAAGATTAGTATTAGCAATGCATTGATAGATGGAGCATAGAGTACAAGTGATGCCTATTTGCTAGGTTTTCACCACTTGACAAAGATATTTATTTTTTCTACCAAGACACCTATTTGCCAGGTTTTTTCCAAGGCACTTTTCTCTTTTTCAAAATTTTTTTTGTTCTTTTTCTTTTAAAATTTTTTTTTTTTTTGTTAGTATCAAGGCGCCTATTTTCCAGGTTTTCACCAAGGATACTTTTTTTCAGGACTTTTTCCACAGTTTTTGGATTTCTTCAGGATCAATTTTCTAATTTTTTGGGTATTTTCTGGAAACTATTTCCACTACACGGCTCTGTCAGCCAAATGTCAAGTGTAGAACCGCTTCAAGTGTAGAGTATTGATGGGATCAGGAAGAACATCTCCCTCAAGTGTAGCTAACTAATAAGCTCCAATCCCAAAGGTTGTAGTAATAACATAAGGCCCCAGCCAGTTGGGTTCAAACTTTCCTTTTTGTTCTCTATTGGGCTGGTTTTTAGGATTTTCTTTTAGAACAAGATCCCCACTTGAAATTTTCGTGGTTTGACCTTCTTGTTTTACCCTTTGGACATTCATTTTTGGTACACTTTGAGATGATCAAAAGCTTGTTTCCTACGCTCATGTAGTAGTTCTAGTGCATGAACCCTATCAATGAGGTATTGTTCATCAGTAACAAGACCTTGGAGAGATACTCACAAATATAGAATTTCTACTTTAATGGGTAGCACTACTTCTGCGCCATGGACTAGGACAAATGGCATGACTTCTGTTGGTGTTTGAATACTTGTTCTATAGGCCCATAATTCTAGATTTAGTTGTAAATGATAGTCTCTTCCAGACTTACTCATAGTTCTATGTAGAATTTTCAAAATATTCTTATTTGAAGCCTCAACTTGTCCATTACCTTGAGGATAATAGATTGAAGAATAATGCAAAGTGATATGAAACTGTGTACAAAGGTCCTCGATATCTTGGTTTTTGAAATTACTCCCATTGTCTATTACAATCAATGAGGGTATCCCATACCTACAAATGATATAGTTCAAGATGAACATAACAATCTATTTTCCAGTGGCTTTGATTAGCGGCACGACCTTGACCCACTTAGTGAAATACTAAGTGGTCGCAATGATGTACTTGTGTCCACTTGAATAATTAGGATAGATCTATCTAATAAGATCAAAGACCCATTGCTGAAATGGCCAATGTGTCATAAAAAGTATGAGTTCTCTGGCTAGAGCATGGATAAGGTTTCCATGTGTTTGACATTTGTGAGATGTTTTGGAAAATTGAATAACATCTTTTTCCATTGTGGGCCAGTAGTAACCAACTCTTAATAGTTTCTTAGATAATGAAAATCCATTTAAGTGTGATCCACATACACCTTCATGAACCTCTATTAATGCGCGGTCAGAATCTTCTTGTTCTAAACACCTAAGAAGCATACCGTCAAGACCATGTTTTTATAAGTTAGTAGTGATGATGACATAAGGTGATGTCCTAATTAAAGCTCATTTTTAATTTCTAGATAAGCTATTAGGTAAGGTTTGATCAGTAAGATAAGCGATTATTTTGGCATATTGGGATTGGTTTTGGGAACTTAAAGAACAAACCACTTGGGATTCAGGTGTATCGAAGGATGGAAAGGATAATTCTTCCGCCAAGAAGTCATAGAATAATTGATGTTCCTCCAGTTGTAATATGGATTCTAGTGTAGCCATAGCATCTGCACCTTTGTTTTCTAGTCTTGACATTTGTTGGATTGTGAGGAAGACAAAATACTTTTTCAAATCATCTACCAGCTATTTGTAAGGCATGATTTTCTCATCTTTCATATGATAATATCCATTCACCTAGTTCATAATGATCTGAGAGTCACCATACACATGTAACTCTATAATTTTCCATTCCATGGCAAGCTTGAGTCTGTTTACCAATGCTTCATATTCTGAGATGTTATTCTTGCATGGAAACATTAGTTTATATGTCTTTGGTATCTTGTAGCCTTGAGGAGTAATAAAGAGTACACCCGCTCCAGATCCTTGTTGTGAAAGAACCATCAAAATACATCTTCCATGAATATTCAGTTAAGTGCATGATCATCTCATCTAGAATTTGATTCTTAAAGGTGCATCAATGGTGAATCAGCTAGTTGATCAGTGAGGACTTGTCCTTTGATAGCTCTTATGTCCACATAATCAATATCAAATTCACTTATAATTAAGACCCATTTTTCTAGTCTTCCTGTTAATGTTGTTTTACTCAAGAGATATTTGAGAGGATCTATTTTCGCAATAAGTTTTAATGTATGCTAGAGAATGTAGTGTCTCAGTTTCTACGATGCAAAAACAACCGCTAAAAAAGATTTTTCAATGATAAAGTAATTAAGTTCATAAGACAACAAGGTCCTACTAATATAATATATTTCCCTTGCCTTTTTATTTTCATCTTCTTGTGCTAGCAATACTCCAAGCGATGTAGCTGTAACTAAGATATAGAGGAGTAATGGTTTTCCATGAATAGGCGCCATGAGAATGGGAGGAGTAGCCAAGTAATCATTTAATTATTTGAAATTGTTTTCACAATGCTCATCCCATTTGAAAGTAAAACCTTTATGTAGCAGTTTTGTGAAAGGTTGTGCTCTATTTGCTAGTTGTTACATAAACCTCATGATGGACTGAAGTCTTCCTTGAAGTGTCCTCATTTGACTGATACTTCAAGGAGGTGACATTTCCTGTATAGCTTTTACCTTTTTAGGGCCCACCTCTATTCCTTTGGTTGATACAATAAACCCTAAGAGTTTCCCTAATTGGACTCCAAATGCACATTTCTTTGGATTAAGCCTAAGTTTAAATTGCTCCATGCGATCTAGTATCTTTCTCAAGTATTCAATGTGAGTTGTTCTAATTTTTGACTTGGCCAATGTATCATCCACATAGTCCTACATGTTTTTGTGTATCATGTCATGGAATATTGTTTTCATAGTTCTTTGGTACATAGCACCAGCATTCTTTACCCCAAATAGAATCACGTTCCAGAAAACTGTTCCCCATGCGCATGTAAATGTTATCTTTTCTTGGTCCTCAGGAGAAATCTTAATTCATTTATAACCCAAGAATCTATCAATAAGATAATACATGTGATATCCTATTGTTAGATCTATAATCATATCAATGTTTGCCAATGGGAAATCAACTTTAGGGCAAGCCTTATTTAAGTCCCTAAAGTCTATATGAATCCTGATAGATTTATCTATTTTAGAAACTGGTACCACATTAGAAATCCATCCTGCATAAGAGATGACTCTTATGAATCCAAATTTTAATAGCTTTTCCAGCTCTTCTTTCACTAATAATGCCACATGTGGATTCATCTTTCTTAATTTTTGTTTCATGGGTTTGATCCCAGGAGCTATAGATAAATGATGCATTATTAATTCAAGATCAATTCCAGGCATATCAGTGTAAGACCATGCAAAGTTGATATTCTTTTCTTTGAGGAATTCAGTGAATTTTACTTGTAGACACTTAAAATTGTCCATTCACACTAATATTAATTTTTATTAATATTTTCCCTTAACATTATGGTTAATTTTATTAATTGACTATAATAGTTATATTCTTCTATTTATTTAATTAAATTTATTTTAATTAAATAAATTTATTTTCCCTTTGTATTTAAATTTTATTTAAATACTATAATATATTAAATTTAATTTAATACATTATCCCTCCATTTCCCTTTTTAAAATAAATTTATTTTATTTTATTCCTCCACTAGCCTAAAGTT
>MU223089.1:5027761-5060864 GCA_018584345.1 Thuja plicata
CACCAAAATGTAGAAGGATAATGCAAGACATTAAATCAGTTAATGGATTATATTTTCATTGATGTCAACTTGATATAATCTAATCGGTTATAATCAAAGTGTCAAAGACTTCAGAGAATCA
This sequence comes from Thuja plicata, assembly GCA_018584345.1. Lineage (NCBI taxonomy): Eukaryota > Viridiplantae > Streptophyta > Pinopsida > Cupressales > Cupressaceae > Thuja > Thuja plicata. The sequence continues at coordinate 5,027,883 of MU223089.1, forward strand.
AAGAGAAAAATATTATGCTTTCAGTAATGCATAAAAGACAAGCATTCACAATATGAGTTCAAACACTGATGGTCAGTGAACACCAACAGACAAAGATCACCAAAATTCAAGTCATAGTGATGCCCAAGAAAGAACACCAATGAGAATTAACATTGAGTAGAATTGCAAGCATAATCGATGGCCATAAACATAGTGTAAACTGATGGAGAAGCCCGAGGGGAATTAGAGTGTTGACCGAAGCTATCAAAGAGTTAAACACTGAAGTTAACTTGAGTTTAGAAATGAAAAAATATCTAGCTGGTAGAGCTAAATATGGAGTCAACTGGTAGTTTTTTCATCGACAAGATAAATCCAGAGAAAAGTAAATAATTTAAAGCTATTTTGTCCAGTTGGCAAGAAGATATCTACGATATAAAACAAGAGTTTTTCTTTAAATCTAATTGGAAAGAATTGTGGATCATGCCAAGATCAAGAAAATCAAGAACCTAACAATGGTGATATCATGTCTATAAAGAGACAACTCAATTCATTACAAATTGTGGTGGGTGAATGAATGAAAAGAGGCTGCTGAAGAGAAATTAATGAAGAGAAACTTCATACATTCCTGATCAATCAAGCTGAGGAAAGAGATAAATTTTCATGCGGACACCGAGCAATAGAGAACAACATCACGGAGTAGAATCAATGTTGAGAAAAGGTATAAACCAAGATATATTGATTAGAGTAGTTTTATGAGATTATAATAGATTTGAAAATCTACAAGTATAAGTTGTATATGCGAATAGATCATACTATTTCAGTTTAACCATTGACTCAGAAAATCTCTTAACTGAGAAAGATTTAAAGATCCTTTCTATATTGAGATAAATCCCAAGGAGTATCAAAAAGTTTGATCATGAAGATAGCATGAGATGCTAGATACCTATTGACAGGCCAAGTGAGTGTTTGATCAAGGAAGGTAGCATAGAGATGCCCGATATCAAGTGATAGACTAAAATTTTAAATCCTCTTAAAAGGTCACAGCTAACATTGTGTTTGTAACCTTTAATAGGGTTGGCTCTTCATCGAGCTCACTTCAGAAGAGTGAAAATTTTGGGTTACCGGTCCCAAGTGGTTTTTCCCTTAACAAGGTTTCCACATCAAAAATCCATGTTTCGTGTTTATGAGTCATTACTTTAGTGTTTTTCTTTACACGTAACTTAACTGGATTGATCGGTTTACTCTAGATAATTTACTATCTTTTGGTAAATTTACAGACTTCTATTCGGTAAACATATAGTAGAAGGTTTTACAAAGAATTTTGAGTAGTAATAATTTGATAGAAGTATTTGGAGGCATTCATCTTATAGGACTAAAGATAAGTAAAGGCTTAATATTGTGGTACTAAGTTTTTGGGTTGATTATTGGAATATTTTTGAGGCCACTGATTCACCCCCTCTCTCATTTATTACTAACAGGTAGCTCATCTGACTCTGGAACATCAGCAGTGTTAGGGGAAGTGTTAGAAATTTCTTCTCTCTCCCATAGAGGTACCAATTTATGAATTACATCTACCTCAATGTCCATGGTAGCATTAGATAGTTGATCCCATTCATAGTCATGTGAGTCTTTTATTTCATCATCAGATCTGTTTAGAAACTCAACAATAGTCACCCGATGTACCCTATTAGCCAATTGTAGATCAAAGTGTGATAAATCATGGACATGTGAAATTGTCACCAATTGCCCCTAGTTAGGATGTACATTTTGTTGTTGGGGTATTTCTTCATGAGTTTCTTCTAGCTGTTAGACAGTTGGAGAGTCTTTTGTTTCTTCCTCTACTTCTTGGACATCAGTTTGTGACAATAGAGGAACATGATGCTCTGGTTGTGCTACAAGAGTAGGTACATATATTTCACCTTGATATTCAGGATCTTCAGTACCAATGTGCAATAATCATTCATATGTCCATGGTTCAATTTTGGTTTCTTCTACTTCATCATCACTTCTTTCATCAAAGATTGGACCATCTCTTGAAATAGGTTTTTTTGATTTATTGTTGAAGCCTAACCCTTTATTGTCTTTGGTTTTTCTAAATTTCATGTGCATAGGCTCAACAAGTCCCTTTCCTTTATCTCCTAAAGGTCCCTTCCCTTTGTATACCATTTTTTGAGAAGGTCATATCCTTTGCCATACTTATATGGGGATATCTCCACATGTTTTACTTCATTTTTTGTCTGTTCATCTTTATAGAGCTAATCCAAGACTACTTTATCTTCTTTTTCATCCTCTTGAGAAGTAGAGGCTCTAACCATACCAGTTTATTTATGAATGTCTTGTCCTTTAGATGTAGTAGGTTTAAAAGATGAGGATGGTTTCCCATAAGATCTTGGAGACACGAGAATATTAGCCAATGATGGCGTCATGTCTAATTTGTATTCCCCCATACTAGTTTCTTCAAGTTTTAGTGTCTTTCCAAAGCTTCTCATCACCATGTCTTTAGAGGTCTCAAGTATGGATTCTTTTAGCACTTCCTTATTGTGAGGAACCATACTATCTATTTTGACATTGTTACAAGTATAGCTTACATCTGTAAGAATTGTCACTTCCACCCCATTATATGGGAATTTGATACACTGGTGGTAAGTAGATGGCACTTCTTTCCTTTCATATATCAAAGGTCTCCCTAGGAAAATGTTATAGGCCAATGGTAGATCGTGAACTTGAAAAATTACATTTCGTTCAATTGGTAAAACAATGAGCCCTTTGGATGATCTTTTTTCTTCATCATAAGCCTTGATAGTTGTCTTAATTCTTGAATCAATGGTTTTTTCTGAAAGACCCAACTTATTGATTAGACTGAGAGTACAAATGTTTTGGAGATTTGCTTCTGTGCAAATTGTTGATTATATGTTTATCATTGATGACAACATATAATATACAGAGGTGTCCTATATGCAATTATCAGTACATTTTTTTGGAGCCATGTGTGTTTATTTCCATGGTTTACACTTTTTCTAGTTGCTATGTGCATTCACGCAGATTTAGAGATGCAGTCTCAGTGGAGTTATGTTAATCTATTTTGATAGTTACAGTGTTTGAAGATTATCTATGAAGAGCCAACGTAATTACATTAATTCTTGAGTTACACCTATCTTTGGGATATGAGTTTTTGTATTCATGTTTAGTTATGAGTTAATGATGATTATCCAAAGGCACAAAACATGTTCTAACAGAAGCAGGATGATAGAATCAATTTGGTAGAGCCGACTATGTGAAGCGTCGCATCTATCAGTTTGAGTTGTGTGGTTCTAATTAGGTTGCATACTTTATTTTTCTGACTAAACAAGTATTGAAGGGACTCCTAAAGTTGACCAAGATCACATATTTTGGGGAAGATACTTATAGTAGTTCATTTGATGAACGCTAAGTGTGAATGATAAGAGGAGAGACAAAAAATGTACAGAACAGAATGTCCGTTGTTTTGGGACAAAAAAGAAATTTCATTCATCAAGAAAAGATCTATGTGAAGAAAAAGTGAAAGCATACAATACACTGAAACTGATCAAGATAGTAGGTCTACTCAAATAGTTCATTTATCAGATATAGTGCATATCTATTTTACTGAAGGTTGCAGCCTTCATCATTTTAGCAGTGAGATTTTGGACAGTGAGTCCTCACCCCTAATAGGGTTATTTGTAAAAGACTCCTAATAGGGTCCAACCCTTAACCAGGTCATTGTACTTATTGTATTGTAAAGATCAACTCCTAACAGGGTTGTAAGATCTTCTAATAGGGATTATTATACTCAAGTACAGTTCTTTGTGGGTGCTAATTCCCACCGAGGTTTTTACCTATTTGGTTTCCCCGTAACGAAAATTCTTGTGTTCTATCTTGTGTTATCTAAATGTGTTAATGCTTAATGTTATTCTAGAGGAAAGAATTAAACTAGCTGATAACTGATTCACCTCCCCTCTCAGTTATCCCTTGGGACTATTCCAACAATTGGTATCAGAGCCAAGTGCCTTGGAGAGAAAGCCTAATAGCTTAAGGTAGATCAAATGGTGTACTTTAGGAAAGAGAGTCCTAATTTTGATGGAGAGAACTATCTTGACTGGAAGAACAAAATGATAACACATCTTTAGTGCTTTGGTTTTGATATCTATGAGATTTCCACTCATGAAATTGATGTTCCCACCTTTCAACTAATTGAATATTTGAATATTTTAAGTTGATGATCATGCAAGGAATTAAATCAGTTAATGTATTGTATTGTCATTGATGTCAACTTGATATAATCTATATGGTCATGAAAATACTGCTAAAGACTTCAAAGAACCGATGAATCAAAGGCTATGCTATTAGTAATGCATACAAGTCAAGTACTCACTAAGAGACTATATACACCAATAGAGTGCATACCAATGGTCAAAGTAAAAGAACAAAGTCACAGTATTACCCAATAAGTAAATGCACAACATTACTGATGAGTAGAGTTACAATGTTTCTCGATGTGAAAAACACAAAGTAACCCGGTGGAAATAATTTTAGTGTTGCCTGACGGAAAAGACAAGGATGGAGATCCTGATGACAACTGAAGTCACACCGATGGACCATTCAGTTATCACTAATGACTAACTAAAGTGTTAACCAACAAAACATAGAGTTTAGAAAATGACAAAATGCTTAGCTGTCAAGAAGCTAAAGATAGAGTTAACGGATACGTCTCATTTTTTTAATCATCCAGATAAAGCCGGAGATAAGTAATTGATTTAAATCTGATTTGTCTAGTTGAAAAGAATATCTCTTTGAGATAAATCAAGAGTTTTCTTTAAATCTATTGGCAAGAATTGTGGAACACACAGAGAATCAAGAAAGCCAAGAAAAGAGAAAATCATGTTTATATAGAGACAAACTAAATTCATTATGAATGGGGGAATTAGGTGAGAAGAAAAATTGAAGAGGAAAGATGCTAAAGAAAATATGAAGGAGAAGAAAGTCTTTATTCAGTCCTGATCAACAACCTAAAGGAAGAGTTAGATTCTGCAGACACCGATGAATAGTGAGACAAGCATCATAGAGAAGAACAAGTGTGGAGAAAAGGTATATATTTGATTATATTGATCAATGAAGTAATGGACCTACAATAGATCTAAAGATCTGTAATTGAGTTGTATGTATGAATAGATCATTAGTGTTTCAGTTTAACCATTGAAGCATATAAGCCTCTTAACTGAGCAGGACTTAAAATTATTTTTCAATTGAGATACATCCCAAGGAGTATCAAAAATTTTGATCACAAAAGTAGCATTAGATATGCCCAATACCTATTCATAGGCCAAGTGAGTGTTTGATCAAGGATGGTAGCATTAGATGCTAGATACTAGTTGAAAAACTATTTCTAAATCCTCTAAAAAGGTCACACCTAACAGTTTATTTGTAACCTTTAACAGGGTTGGCTCTTAATAGGGCTCACTTCAGAAGAGTGAAAATTTGGGGTACCTGTCCCAGTGTTTTTTCCTTTAATAGGGTTTCCATGTTAAAAATCCATGTGTTATGTGTTTATGATTCATTTCTTTACTATTTTGTATCTTACATAGTTAATTATGGATTGATCGGTATACTCTGCATATGTACTATGTTTCGGTAAATAAATGAATGCTTATTGGTAAACATACAGAAGAAGGTTTAACAAAGCAATCCGAAAAGTAGTAAATTGATATAATCATTTCAAGGCATTCATCTTGTAGGATAGAATATAACTTGAGATATAATTTGTGGTTATAAGTTTAAAGAGTTCATTTAAGGATTAATTTTTGTGGCCACTGATTCACCCCCCTCTCAGTTATTACTAACAATTGGTATCAAAGCTTGTGTGCTTAGAAGGAAGGCTACAAGACCTAAGCTAAAGATCACAAGATGAACAGATGAGATGTGCCCAAGTTGAACAAAGATAATTTTTCTTCATGGCGGAGAAAAATAAGACTCCACTTATCAGGTATTGGTAATGATGTTACTCAATACTTATATACTAAATACGTGTTTCCCAAAAGAGCACCAATAGTTGAACAAATGAGAGAGAAGCATGAGCACAATGACATGATGATAAAAATTTCTTCCTCACTCTCTGATGCTGAATTTGAAGGTGTCAAAACCTACAAAACTACAAAGCAGATGTGGGAAAAATTGAAGCTTGTACATGATGGTGACAAGAATGTTTTGAGAGCCAAGTCAAAAAGCCTTAGAGGAAAGTTTGATGATCTCAAAATGAAAGAAGGTGAAAACATCACTCATTACAACATAAGAAGATACAGTGGTAAGTAAAATTATAAGAACCTTACTGCCTACTTATGCTATTAAAGTATCTGCCATACGAGAAATGAGAGAAGTAGCAAATAGAAATGTTACTCTAGATAGTTTGATTGGAAGACTGATTTCATTTGAGATGAATAAATTTGATAATAGTGTGTTACCAAATATAAAGTCTAGATTCAAAACTTCTATGAGAATAAGTAAATCAAGTCATAAAAACACGATGAGAAAAAATAGTGATAGTGAAAGTGAAAAAGATGATCTTGATGAAATTGAAGCACTTATGGATAGAAGAATGCAGAGAGGAAAAGGTAAATACAAAGGTAAATTACCACTTGTTTGTTTTAATTGTAAAGATATTGGACACTTTGCTACAAGATGTACTAACTAAAGAAAAAATGATAGAAGTAATGACAGATCATTTGAAAAGAAGTCTGATAGAGGTGATTAAAAAAGCTACCAAAAATCAAAAAGAAGAGATACCCAAGACTATAAGGACAAAGGAATGAAGGCCAGTTACCTAGAAAAATACAAATATGATGATACTGACAGCGAATCTGATGAAGACATCGAGATGGCGTTTGTGGCTGTAAAGGATGATTTAGATGATGATGAAGAAAGGTATGTAGAAATAGCTCTCATATCTAAAGTTAGAAAAAATGATGTTTGGATCATAGATAGTGGCTGCACTCATCACATGACCGGTGATAAGAAAAAGTTTGAGACTTTTGAATACTATAATGGTGGTTCAGTAAGAATGGGTAATGACACACCTTGTCCAGTTGAAGGTAGAGGAACCATAATATTGAATAACCAGATAAAATGTGAAAATGCTTATTGGGTAAATAGATTGAATTATAATCTATTGAGTGTTTCTCAGTTGAATAATTCAAGTCACAAAGTAGCATTTGAAAATAAGAAGGAAAAGATCTTCAATAAATCAAGAAATTTGATTGGTACCGGTGAGTAGACAAAATGTAACTTACTCTATCTGAATGATACTGACACCACTTGTTTGATTGCTACAAATGAAGACATATGGTTATGGCACAAAATATTATGTCATGTGAATTTTGACAACATGATAAAGATTAGCAAAAAGAGAAATGCCAAAGGCTTACCAATGATGACCAAGTCCAACAATATCATGTGTAAGAATTTTCAAAAAGGTAAAATGACAAAGTCTAGTTTTAAAAGCAAAACCCATACATCTGATGCAATTCTAGAATTAGTCCATACTGATTTATGTGGACCTATGAGGACAAAGAATTATTATGGAGATGAATATTTTATTCTCTTTGTTGATGATTACTCTAGAATGATGACAGTCATGTTTCTAAAACATTAATTAGAAGCATTTAAGATGTTTAAATGGTATAAGGAAATGGTTGAGAAACAAAGCGGTAAGGAGTTAAAATGATTAAGGTCAGATAGAGGAGGGGAATTTATTTAAGATGAATTCACTAACTTTTGTAATGAGCATGGAATCAAAAGACATGTCTCTGCACTGAGAATACCACAACAAAATGGAATTGCTGAAAGAAGGAATAGATCCATAGTTGATTGTTAAAGAACACTGATGATAGAGAAATGCATCACCCAAATCTTCTAGAGAGAAGCTGTTAGCACTACTGTTTAGACATTAAATAGAGTACTATTGAAGAAAGACACCAAAAATACACCTTATGAGTGGATACACACCCAATGTAAGTTATTTCAAAAATTTTGGCAGTCAACATTATATCTTAAAAGATGATAGAAATGGAAAACTTGATTCCAAGAGTGATGAAAGAATATTTCTATGGTATTCTACCAAGAGAAAGGCTTATAAATGTCTAAACAAAGCCTCTAACAAAATTATTGAAAGTGCAAATGTAAAGATAAATGAATTTGCAGAGAAGAATGAAAAAGAAAGTACTAAAGAACCATAGGACTACAATAGGCTCACTTACAATGAGGAACCTGACACTCTACCCTACCAAAAATTTAGATCTCCTGAGAAATAGATCATTTCACCTGAGCATTAGGCTACAAATACTGGTGATCAAAATATTGCTCAAGATGATGCACAAAATGATGGAGAACATAATGAAGAACAAAATGATGATCAAGCTGATAGAAAAAGAGCTGAAGCTATACTTGCAAGATATGTCAGAAAGAACCATCCATAGAACCAGATCATTGGAGACAAGAAGGCTGGTATGAGAACTAGAAGTAAGTCTCTAAATACAAGATGTCTTATTTATGATTATGAGCCCAAATCTGTCAATGCTGCACTAGATAATAATGAATGTATAAGTGCTATGAATGAGGAAATTGAGCAGATAGAGAAAAACAAGACATGGACACTTGTACCAAGACCAGATGACAAGAATGTCATCAATACAAAATGGATATTCAGGAATAAGCTAAATGAGAATGGAGAAGTCACCAGAAATAAAGAAAGACTAGTATGCAAGGGGTATGCACAAGAAGGAGGAATTGACTATGGAGAGACCTTTGCACCCATTGCTAGGCTAGGAGTAAGAATATTACTTGCTTATGTTGCATGTAAAGGATTCAAGGTATATCAAATGGATGTCAAGTGTGCATTCCTGAATGGAATACTTGAAGAAGACTTATACATTGAACAACCAGAAGGGTTTATTGATCCAGACAAGAGGGACATGGTATGTATACTTCACAAAGCCCTGTATGGATTGAAACAAGCACCCCAAGCCTGGTATGAAAGACTTCATTCCTATCTCATAAGTATTGGATTTGTAAGGACTAGTGAAAATAATAATTTTTATTTGAAGGAAGATACTAATGCTAACATTTTGATTGCTAAGATATTTGTTGATGACATCATATTTGGAGGCAATGATATGCTATGCAAATCATTTGCAAATGAGATGAGCAAAGAGTTTGAGATGTCTATGTTTGGAGAGATCAAGTTCTGTCTTGGTTTGTAGATCATGCAACAAGATGAAGGTATTTTCATTACACAATCCAAGTACATCAAAGAAGTACTAAAAATATTCAAGATAGAAGAATCCAAACCAGTTGGAACACCGATGGCAACTGGATGTAAGCTGAAAAAGGAGGACAAGTCATCAAAGGTAAATTAGACTTTGTACAGATCAATGATTCGAAAAATCATGTATGTTGTACATACTAGACCATATATTACACATGCAGTAGGAATAGTTGCTATATTTTCTGCTAATCCCAAACAATCACATATGACTGCTGTGAAAAGAATTCTAAGATATCTGAAGAATACCAAGGAATATGGCTTATGGTATAAAATAGAAGGAAAATTTGAACTTAAGGTCTTTGCCGACGCTGATTGGGCTGGAAATATTAATGACTAAAAGAGCACAACTAGAGGAGCATTATTCATGGGTGACAAACTTGTCATATGGATAAGCAAGAAACAAGGATGCATCTCACAATCTACTACAGAGGCAGAGTATGTTGCTGATGCTGCAAACTGCTCAAATATTGCATGGATCAAACATTTACTCGAAGGTATGCACATGGAAATTTTAGAACCAATAAATATCTATTGTGATAATACAAGTGCAATAAACATTTCCAAGAATCCAGTCATGCATGCTAAAACAAAGAATATTTCCATCAAGTAGCATTATTTAAGAGAACAAGTTCGGCCAAAGGAGGTGATACTTGAGTATGTGCAATCAAAGGAACAATTGGCTGATATCTTCACCAAGCCACTACCCAAGGATGCATTGGAGTACTTGAGAAAGAGACTAGGGGTAAGACCCTTGTCTACTAGTCAGTAAGATGACTAGAATGCTGCATTAGTCCACATATTAACAGAATATCATTCATGTTGATGCAAGCAGAGAGATGGACTACAAAGATAAACCTATACACAACAAGGTATTTATCTACTCTAAGCAGTAGAGTTATTACTGATGGATTAGGAAATTCAAGGAATATACTATGGATAGAAAAGGGTCCATTTGGCATCACTGTCACAAAATTTTTGTTTGAAAAAGATGTTTGGAATTAATGTCAAAGGGAGAGAAATATCTCATTATCATACTAATAAAGGGAGAGATTTTATCCAATATCATCTTAGTATATCCATCAAAGTATCTAAAAGGAGAGAAGTAATCAGAAAGGGAGAGCAAATAGAAAGGGAGAGAAAATATCAAAAGAGAAGAATAGTCAAAGGGAGAGAGTTTGACACAGAAGGAGAACACATCACATCAGAGAAAGAAAAATTCTACATTTGTCCAATGAAGGGATTGAAGACAGAAAGAAAGCTGCAAGAATCAAATCAAAACTATTTGAGCTTACCGATATCCAGAATTTTGTATGAGTTACGTTAGGAAAGCTTAATGAAACTATATATTTCATATTATATTAGCAATAGTATAGTATGATAATGTAGTATGTTTCCATCAATGCCAAAGGGAGAGATTGATGACATGTAACTAATTGAATGTTTGAAGATGTTAAGTTGATGATCATGCAAGGCATTAAATTAGTTAATGTATTGTATTGTCATTGATGTCAACTTGATATAATCTGTATGGTCATAAAAATAGTGCTAAAGACTTCAAAGAACCGGTGAATCAAAGGCTATGCTATTAGTAATGCATACAAGACAAGTATTCACTAAGAGATTGTATACACCAACGGAGTGCACACTGATGGTCAGAGTAAAAGAACAAAGTCACAGTGTTACCCAATGAGAAAATGCATTGCAATACCGACGAGCAGAGTTACAGTGTTGCCTGATGTGCAAAACACAAAGTAACCCAATGGAAAGAATTTTAGTGTTTCCCGACGGAAAAGACAAGGAAGAAGATCTTGATGACAATTGAAGTCACACAAATGGAACAATCCATTATGACTGATGACTAACTAAAGTGTTGAATGAGAGAATAGAGAGTTCAAAAAATGACAAAATGCTTAGCTGTCAAAAAGCTAAAGATAGAGTTAACGGATACTTATCATTGTTTTAATCATCCATATAAAGCCGGAGATAAGTAATTGATTTAAAGCTAATTTATCTAGTTGGCAAGAAGATCTCTTTGAGATAAATCAGGAGTTTTCTTTAAATCTATTAGCAAGAATTGTGGAACATGCCAAGAATCAAGAAACCCAAGAAAAGATAAAATCATGTCTATATAGAGACAAACCAAATTCATTATGAATGGGGGAATTAGGTGAGAATAAAAAGTGAAGAGGAAAGATGCTAAAGAAAATATAAAGGAGAAGAAAGTCTTCATTCAGTCCTGATCAACAAGCTAAAGGAAGAGCTATATTTTGCAGATACCGATGAACAGTGAGACAAGTATCATAGAGAAGAACAAGTGTGGAGCAAAGGTATATATTTGATTATATTGATCAGTGAAGTAATGGACCTAAAATAGATCTAAAAATCTGCAATTGAGTTGTTTGTGTGGACAAATCATTACTGTTTTAGTTTAACCATTGAAGCATATAAGCCTCTTAAATGAGTGGGACTTAAAAGTCTTTTTCAATTGAGATACATCCTAAGGAGTATCAAAAAGTTTGATCACAAAAGTAGCATTGGATATGCACAATACCTATTGACAGGCCAAGTGAGTGTTTGATCAAGGATGGTAGTATTAGATGCCAGATACTAGTTGACAAACTATTTCTAAATCCTCTAACTAGGTCACACCTAATAGTGTGTTTGTAACCTTTAACAAGGTTGGCTCTTAACAGGGCTCACTTTAGAAGAGTGAAAATTTGGGGTACCGGTCTCAGTGGTTTTTCCCTTAGCAGGGTTTCCATGATAAAAATCCATGTGTTATGTGTGCATGATTGATTTCTTTACTATTTTGTATCTTACATAGTTAATTATGGATTGATTGGTATACTTCGCATATTTACTATGTTTTAGTAAATAGATGACTGCTTATCGGTAAACATACAGAAGAAGTTTTAACAAAGCAATCTGACAAGTAGTAAATTGATATAAGTATTTCAAGGCATTCATCTTGTAGGATATAAGATAACTTGAGATATAATTTATGGTTATAAGTTTAAAGGGTTGATTTAAGGATTAATTTTTGAGGCCACTGATTCACCCCCCCTCTCAATTATTTCTAACACTTTTGTCATTGGTTGATCTTACAAACGTTGTTTCAGTTTGGCTCCATAAAGTCAAAAGAAAAATCTCTTTAATTTTATGTTGAGTAATGGTAGGAGTAATATAATTATATTCTTAGTGGTGTTTGATGCTGAATGGATTAATTGTAATCTCAGAATTATCCACATTTACATCTCTATATTATTTTTTTGTTATTAATTGTTTTTATTCTTAAAGGAAGTTGCAAACTATGGATGGGATTGTTCATTTAAATCACACCGTAAGGGTGTCCATTACCTTAAGTATGATAATTATCTAATTTTCTTGTCTGTATGATGTTATGTATTGAAGTTTTACTCGGTATGTAGACTTATGTCAGAGGAATACCCTCCTGAGCTCGTCAAGCTCAAAGTGATGATGTTTTTTCAAGCCTTGTCGAGTTGGTTTTTCTTGTCCTACTAGAAAATTTTCCAACAAGTCTAATGACTGTAGGAAAATTCACAGAACATAGTTCTAATGGCTACAAGAATAGTCACACAACATAGTCTCAATGCCTGCAAGAACAGTCACAGAACAAAGTTCTAATGGCTGTAGGAACATGTTAGGATTAAGTAATATTGAGAGGGAGGTGAATCAGTATTACAACACTTTAAAAATGAACCAATTAATTTCCAACTTAACCAAATAAATACTAAAATGAAAAGAACATAAGCACACAACACATAACTCATAACACCATGAATTGTTATCGAGGAAACCCTAGCCAAGGGAAAACCCTGGTGGGGATGGTACCCATAAATATGCACTAAAATTATTATGTCCCTATTAGGAGACCTAGACCTATTAGGAGATGAATATTACATTAGCACATTTCCTTGTTAGAGGAATACAAAACCCTGTTAAAGGTATATTGAGCTCACTACTCATATAATAAGAAATATAATTCTATTACAATACTTTATTAAGAATGAACAATACAAGCATTTTTTATGCTTAGGTAGTTCCATTTGTATCTCGTAGCACCAACTATCTAATTATGACATCATAATGCATCTATGCATCACATCCACATAATCTCATTCGCCACACAATCATATATACTTCGCTTCTCAAAATATCTTCATATATATATATATATATATATATATATATATATATATCTTATTTTATTACCTAATCAGCTTCCAATTACATCACAAAATTGAATTAATACTTATACAAAAAGTAAGTACCAAGTTGGTGACCATACACTATCAAGACATAGGTAATCCTTAACCCAAATCCAACATAGCACATTTTGGAATTCACGTTATATTCCCTCAATCGTTGCAACTATTCATCTGCCCTATATCATTGTTACTCTATCTTTGCATGTCTTCAACTATATGTATCTCACTGCGATCAACACCAAAAATCAAGAAACCTTAAAAGAAGGTCATACATATCCCAAAATAGCTTCCTCTAAGCTCGCATGTAACCATTCATCATTTACTATATTTTCTGACCAAAACTGTACTGCTATACTCTGTGATTTTGCTTTTTGTACTTAGTCATTTTGCAATCCCAAACTCTAAAACTGTATTTCACTCTAAGAGAACACCCATACTAGATGTGTTTCCATAAATGAAAACTCTCATCTCAAATGTTCCATAACACTCCTAAATGAACCACTTTCCAAATATCTCTCCCTTTGGCATTGATGACAACACTTAGTGAAAAATGACTAAGTGTCAATACCAAAAATATATACACAACATTCTTTATCTCCTTTATATATCTACTCTATACATTTTTCTTCTCTTCTCCCCCTTTGACATCAATGGAAAAGGTATACAAAAACATAGAATACATATTAACAAAATTGTGTCGCTACTTACAAAAAGAAAAGTTATACCATCTTTAATACATCTTAGAATGAGCTCTCCAAATTCTTCACTTCCTCTGACCAAGTCTTCACCACTATTTGACTCACAAGAATCAGCCCATTCAGTGCAAATGAAGATGTCTATACTACCTTTAGCTCAGTAGGCATATGCTATGTGAGGGCCTGTATTTTCTTCTCCATTTCAGAAAGATGTGTCTCAAGAACTAATAACTTAGGAGTGATTAAACTCTTCAGCATACCAAGTCTTCCCACAACTCTCCCTTTCTCTGTATCCAAGACACTCATCTTGTCCAATATCCTAGACACTTCTCTGTCTAACTCCAATATAGAGTGTGAAGAGGTCTCACAAATGTCCATCATCTTGTCCAAAGTTAGCCTGTCCTTTTCTATTATCTCCCCAATTTTCTTCAGATGTGTGACAGGATTTATCCAATAACTGTATAACTTCCTTCAATGTGATACAAAACTTCTTGCCTCAAATATGGTTTTTTTCAATATGTCCAAGTCCCATGAGATAAAATTTCATATTTCCTCCAACTTATTTGCAAGATACTTCTTATCTGCTTTCTCTTTAGCGATCTTCTCCAAGGACTCATAATGACTATCAAAGTCATATAGTACTTTGTTCAAGTTCTCTGCACTATCCTTTGATTGGAAAGAAAAAGGTATAGGTAGGATTTTGTTGATAGTATCAAATTCTCTTTCTATTACGATTGAATTCTTCTCACCTTTCTACTTAGAGCTCTCCTTCACTTTAGCAAATACGATGAAGGATAGCTTCATAAAGTTATCTTCATCCATACTCTCAAAATCAGTGTTCAAAGTCTTATCTACACTTGCAAAAAATAAAGATGAAGAAATAAATTCATGAGTTTCTTATTTCTCTTTAAATTTAATCACTGTCTCCTTCACTGCTTCAAATTCTCTCACTTTCTATTCATCTTTCTCTTCCATTTCAGGAACAATATTTCCTTCAATGTTGGTATCCTTCCCAAAAGAGTCACTATCATCCTATGAGGTGTCCAAAGACACAGTCACACCAATCTGGTTTCTTCACAGTACTCACAAATTCACTAGTGTCTTTGCCCATTGACTTATCAAGACTTATTTCAGCCATCCTTGATGACTCACCTCTTTCAATAGTTTTACGCTTAGTAGCCTTTGGTTATGAGAACTTATTAGGTTCAATATCCATTAGAACCTTATCCATAGCCTTCCGTGTTTCCTCAATCACTTCATCATATCTTCTCCTCATTATCTTTACCAATCTTGACTTAGTTCTTGGTAAAGGTTTTAAATCTTTTAATAACTTTTTCATTTCCTTAATAGAAAAAACAAGTAACATATTTTCAATTGCTTATACTATGATTGCTTCATCTTTTGTCTGTGCTAACTATTTCCTTATTTCCAATTTCTCATAGAGTTATTTAGGTATACTTCCTTCAACTTCTAGCAAGTTTTTCTTAAAAGAAAGCAAATGATTTATTACCATGTCTTCAATCAAAAGTTTATCTGATGTGTCATACCTCTCATAGTATTTGATCAGAGAGATAATATTTCCCTACTCAACTCTTCTCTTCTCCAATATTTTAATTTTAGGTTTCCATACTTGTTTCACCTCAGTGCTCTTCTCTTCTGCTTTATTTTCTTATTCTTTCTTCTCTTCTACTTCCTTCTT
The DNA here is from genome assembly GCA_018584345.1 of Thuja plicata. Lineage (NCBI taxonomy): Eukaryota > Viridiplantae > Streptophyta > Pinopsida > Cupressales > Cupressaceae > Thuja > Thuja plicata. The sequence continues at coordinate 5,043,816 of MU223089.1, forward strand.
TTCTACCTTCTTCTCTTCTCCCTTCACTTCAAAATTTGTCCTCTATTTCTTAGGTGAAGAGTCTTGTTTAGTGGAACTTGTGTTCCTTCTAGGAAATTCCATAGGTTTATCTCTCTATGATGTTCTCTTTGGTTGTGTAGGTGTAGTCTTAGATATATAAATCACACTAGAGGGTGTACTAATTACCTTCTCAACTTCTTAGGTGGAAGGGCTATAGGAGCAGTTCTCGCTAACCCAAAATCTCTTTCTATCATCTTCCTTCTTACCTATTTCATCTCCTATTTTGTTATACCAGCCTTGGCAGCCTTGGCTGCTAGATCATCTATCAAGTTTTCTACTTTCCTCTTCCTTACACATCTAGTCTGTTATTCTCGTATCTTTGCTGACTTCTCTTCATAGGTTCCCCATCTTTCTTCGGATGGATCAATCTTTGAGGATGGAATGTGTTCAACCTGCATAGTCAAGACCTCATAGTTGACTTCATATCCCAGAGGATAACACCAATTCTTCCTAGGTTGTACTACCTCAAAGAAAATGCAATCAGTTTCAACCATGAAATAGATTGAATCTTTTTACTTCTCTACCAATGCTTCAAGAATCCTCTCTCTTTCCTTCATCTATCTCTGCAAGATTTTGAACATCACAAATAGCTCACCATCAACCTATGTACTATTATGTCTTATGTAGCTCTATGTGATCTGTATTCTAATAGGTTCACTATCCTTCCAAGCTCTAGGGTGCATACCAGGGAATTTATGCACAATATGAATATACATGTGTACCAGTAATGATATAAATTTGAATGTCTTAGTCCTATATTTCTTTATTTGCCTCACATTTTCCAAAAAACTATTGTGCAAGTACTTTGCATAGGTTATACTTAACATTTTCCTTAACCATTTATAATCCATCAAAATTACACCTATTGATACTGAGTAAGGTTGGCTGCTATAATGAAGTTTATATCCTAGAATCATTGAAATCAATCTGACATCCTCCTAAAATATGTCATTAATTGTCATCGCTCTCTTATACCATTTCAATTACATTAGGGTTTCCACATTTTTCTTTGTTTTATTTTGTGATACAAGAGTGACTCCAAAATTATCCAATCCTGTTATTGTTGGAAAGTTGACTCCCAAGGTGTATATGACTTATTTTGTGTTGTCATTATGCCAACAAAGTCATATCAAAGTTTGACATCAAACTATGAAGTGAAAATTGACTAAGTATAGAAGTCAGGATAGAATAATGATTTACAGTCAATCAATGCACCAGTGCATGTGCATACAATCACATCAAGATATGCGCGTTCAGAATTAAGTTATATGGTATGTTTTTGTGCTTACCCAAAACACACATGGTCAGATATGTCAGTATGGATAAGTTATAGCAAGAACAATGATACTAGCAGTTCAGAAAATAGAGTATGAAGCTGACTTCAGTTTTTGGATCAGTGTATAATATTTTATTATGTAAAGGCCAAGCACCTATTATAGTATGTTTGTAATCATTTATTAATTACTATTGTAAACATGCTTAAGCCAATTTGTTTGGAAGCGTTGTGAATATTGTTTTTGGGCCCACTAAGGTCTTGTTTATGGTCGCGTCTATTTAGGCATGAACATATATATATATATATATATAACATGCAAAGTTGTATTAGAGAGAGTCATCGAATATGTAGAGCAGAGATATAAAAGATCAGTATAAGATCTCAAAATGAGATAAAGCTTTTGAGTAAAAGAGCATCAACACATAACTGGAACTGATCAGACAATTGTGTCACATACATCAATTCACTTTTGGATATAGTGTATATCTATTATCAAGGAGGTTGTAGCCTTCATCCTACTGAGCAGTGAGCTTCTTAGACAATGATTCCTCACCCCTAATAGGGTTATTTTAAAAAGACTCCTAACAGGGACAGACCCTTAACTAGGTCATTGTACTTGCATTGTAAAGATTGCTCCTACTAGGGCAAATGAACTTTAACAAGTTCATCATACTAGTGCAATATTTGTGGGTACTAATTCCCACCAAGGTTTTCCTCTAATCAAGGTTTCCCTATAATCATATCATGTGTTATGTGTTCTTGTATTAAGCTTCAATTGATATATATTTGGTTTATGTTTAAAGTTGCTGAAATATAATAAATAGACAAATATTGATTCACCCCCCCCCCCTCAGTGTTTCTAACAATTATACCATGAATTAGGTCACTAAAAATCTTCATAGGTTGATCTCCAAGACCAATAAACTAATCACGCACTCTTCTCAAAATGATCTTAATCCATTCTTCTTCATCAAATTTGTAAAGTTTAGTTATTTGCATGATACTAATGTTCTCAAGATTTATGAACCCATCTTTCATCTTTCCATCTTCTCTAATCATGTCTTTAATCTCTTTATAGATTTTATAATCTCAAAGAGACTCATACTTATAGTGAATGTAATCCCTAATGTCTTTGACATGTAGAACGTTGTAGGGTGTTTGCAAAAATTCACCTTCGAGATCATTCTCAGTTAGTTTGTATGGGTGTTTCTTAAACTTATATCTAGGCCTTTCAGCGACATTGAAAATCAATGGAGTATCCATAACCAAAGCTTTGAAGAAGATCTAAATACCTTTTATCTTCTGATATGTGAATTTTTGCTTTGATCAAATGCTCAATGTACTTGCTTCTTTCTTATTTTTCTCTAAACTTTGTTCTCCTTAGGCTCTGTTCTTCGAGTGATGTATAAACAAGTTCTTTTGATTAATGTTATACTTTGTTATGTAAAGAAATGACATAGTTCCCAATAAATTCATCTCTACACATAATCCAGTCGATTGTCAATCTAGCGATCACAACATATATATTTGTAAAACCAAGCGATCATGTATGCTCCAAATACTCTTCATAATCTCACAAGAGCTTACTCCTCATAATCTGGGGCTAGATATATTTCTAATGTTTTCTTCCAATGCTCCCCCTAAAGCCATGCTTGGTCATCTAGGTTGATATGGCAATGTTAGCATCAGGCAAAGGCTCAGTAGCATCTACTGCCTCTCCCTGAACCAATGCCTCACTTTTTTCTTTTAGCTTCCATACCTTACCATTTTTTTCATCTTCTAGTTTTCTCAGATGACTCTTGAATTCATCCATATATTCTTCAAGACTCTTACCAGTATCATCAATTTTTTTCTTTATAACCATAGCTGCTGGTACTCTTTTATTATCAGTTCCATTATATCTCCAAAAATTTGCAATGTTTCCTAGATTGTGACATTTGTAGCATGTAGGAGGTGGTTTATTCTGATTAACCTACAAATTACAATACTTTGCAATGTGTCCAAATTTATTGCATTTGTAACATGTGATCTTGGCTTTTATTTCTTCCCTAATGTAATCTTGGTTTATTCTTGATTGATCAAGTTTCCTGCATTCTTCTTTCTTATGTCCATATGCATGACAATTTTTGCAATATCCATTAAAATATCACTAAGGAATTTTACTTTTGCAGTCTCTCTTCATGTGTCTAATCTTGTTGCATCCAAAACATCTACCTCTGAAAGGTCTGATCTGATCTTTAGGTTCTTCAAGAGTAGGTCTTTCTCCATCAATCTTTACTTTTGTTTTTTCTTCCCGAGTCTTTGTGTATACCTTATGGAAAGGCATATTTTCAATTAGTGTCAAAACACTTAGCCAACTAGTGTCGACTGAGCCAACAACCATTATGCAAAGTCTCGAGTGATTAGCATTGCCTGAGTGATTAGCATTGCATGAGTGATCAACATCGCCCAAGTAATCAATATGACCTGAGTGATTTACAGTATTGCCCGAGTGACAGTTTGAAGCCGACCTCGCATATATTGTTAAATATAATTTTGTTTATTGCAAGCTGACTTACAAAGTTATTTGTTGGATAAAGATATATATGTAAGATAGTTTTTTTTATCCAATTTGTGTATATGTGAAAAAGAATAAGTAAGAATGTATGCATAAGTGTAAAGACATGTGAATGGTAGTTTGATTAAAAGTAGAAGTATTCAGGACAGAAAAGTCTCATCTATCACATTCAGGTGATCAGTTATATTCAAAAGGATCTTATTCAGAAATCATAGTTGCATAGAGAAGATCATCAATTGGTTCATTCTCACAAGTGGATCAGAAAAATTCTTTAACAAGGTGGACCTAACAATCCTTTCTTTAAATCTCTTAACAGAGTTGCATTACTTATTGTATTGTACAAAATCCTCTAACAAGGTGGACCTAACAGTCCTTTCTATGCTCCTAACAGGGTAGACCATCAGAAGTGGTCATTGTAAGCTCTAATAGGCTAAATTTATACTATAGTACTAAACCTTGTGGGTATCATCCCCACCCCACTTTTACTTTCTTTTGGAAGTTGGGTAGCCAAATATTGTGTTATGTGTTGTGTATGAATATTTACTTTCAATTTCTATGCATGCAAACAAATAAGTTAATCTAATTGTGGATTAAAAGAATTAAGTTTTATCGGTTCCTGATTCACCCCCCCCCCTCTTAGTCACTGGGAACATCATATATTTCCAATAATTGGTATCAGAGTAGTGGTTCTCTTATCAGGTTTTTAACAGCTTGAGAGATTATCAGAGGCTATGGAAACATACAGACTAGAAAATTCCATTAAGAATGAAAAGATAGATCTTAAAGTGGCCATGGATCAAATCATGAAATTTAAGGAGTAGCTCTCTCTTTCCCTGAAAAGAAGAAAAGAATTAGAAGTACATATGAATGACAAGAACTATATAGAAGAAATAATTGAAGACTTTTGTAAGGACAAAATTTTTGAAGAAGTTGATGCAACCATTGAAGACTTACTTACAAAGAATCTCACTTTACATGAAGAAGTCAGAAAGTTGAAGAGAGAACAAGAAATTCACTCAATCAGAATTTGTGAAGTCATGGAACTAAAGAACAAAGTAGAAGATGATAGAAATATAGCACAAAAAGATAAAAGACTGTTGAGTACAAGATTAGAAGAAAAAGAAAATGAAATCCAACACTTGTCACTTCAACAAGCTGATTTGGTAAGTCTACTCAACAATGCAACACAAGAAGTAGACAATCTAAGAACATAAAATGAAAGACTGTTGAATGATCTCAATGCTAAAAATCAAACAAATGAAAGTATGATGAATTCAAAAACCAACATAGATCAGGCAATGAAATTCAGGCATCATGGACATACTGGATTAGGTTATACTGAACAAGGTGAATCCTCACAACAAGGAGCTCAAAGGAACACCAAACCTTCATGCAATCATTGTGGTAAGTTAGGGCACACATCAAATAAATGTTGGAGCAATGGAAAGTCAAAAATTAATGAAAAATGCTATAGTTATAACAAACATGGACATAGATCAAGTGAATGCAAAAAGAAACTTAAGTTTGAAGGAAAATTCTACAAGTGCAACAAACAAGGTCATAGATCTTCCGAGTGCAGAACTAAGAAGTGGAATCCTACCGAAGAAATAGCCAAGGAAATTTTTGGTTGGGATTACAATACATGGTACAGATGTTGTCATTGTGGTGAATATGAAAATATTGTTGCAAATTGTATGAAGAATCCCTTCAGAAAAAGGGATCCTACTAATAGATTTTATGTGTGCAAGCAACTCGGTCATCTAAGAAAGAACTATATGTACAGAGAAAAAATTGATACTGGTTTTGAGAATGATAAAGCCAAAGTATCAAAAATAAGAACTCAAATGAGCAAGAAATGGGTAAGGAAATCCTCAGATAATTCAGATCAAAGCAATGAAGGATCTAATGACACCCTAAACAGTGAACTGGGTGGATCTACAATTACAGAATAGGAATGTAAGTAGATGACAAAAAATGTGCAGTACAAGCCATCCTACATCAGTTCCAGATAAGATAAACAGTTCATATTTGCATATTGATGCATGAGGACATGTTATATTTCTACCCGAGTCAAAATGTTAGTTACACTTGAGTTACTCTAGCTTAACCGAGCTGAGTTGGGCAGTATTGATAATTGGAAAGTTGGTTTCACCCGAGCTTCTGAGTGAATCTGAGAAACACTTGAGTCAAGCCAACTACTATGTATGGAGAATGTAATAAAATACTCTAATAGTTGAAAATACCTTATAAATGAAGGATTTTAAAGACTACTGCTTACAAATCTTTCAGTTTACAAATTAATTCAGAGCCCTTAGCGATTCAGTGCAAATTTGTGATTGAAAGCAAAGTTTGATCATTTCATCCGAACAAATATGGAATCCACTTCCAGCAGCAAGGTCAAGAAAGGTTCTGAGATGTTATTAAGGAATTTAATTTGTGATCCTTCGGTGTTTAAGCTTCATCCAAAAGTTGCATAGGAGATAGACCCGATGGGAGCTCATTCCCTGATTCCTCCAAGAGCGTTACTAGTTAATGGAATCTAAAGATTCTATCACTGCAACATATAGGATCTTGGAACTATCAAGATGAAAAAGTCATATGATGAATTATGTGCAAATGGGAGTTTGAAGCCTGAGCATAAGCACCTCAAAACCAAGGGTTTGACACACATCATGCACATGCTGAGGGATTTCCTGACAAAATGGATGAGATATATTCTTATCCATTTCCATGACATGAAAATATGGTTGGAACATCTTGTGATGATCACAAAGTAGATAATTCACCATGTCACTGGGTTCCCAATGCTAGATAAGCTGAAAGCCACCAAAAACCTAGCCCGGGATGACCTAGCTGAGTTAACTCTTTTCGAGTGGAATAGCAAAGACATGAGACTTAATGGAGTAACTAATATGGAATTGAAATTTGGTTTTCATGTTATAGCCCACAAGATATACAGCTCAAGTAGACCCAACAGTGTTTTGTGTGAAGCTGTTGACCTAGCATACAAAGTGGTGAAAAAGAATCTAGTATTTGACCTAGCAGAATTACAACTCATCCAGTTGAGAAAGAATATGGAAAGCATCTGAGTATCCAAATCCAATTAATGTAAGTTTGGTTCTCTTCTTATCTACATACTATTTTATGTTGAGAATTTCTTTCCCTCCAAAGGAACATTAGCATGGAAGAAGGATAGACTAATAATCCATCAAATTAATGAGTTCATAGCTAAGCTAGGAGATAACTTTAATAACATTATGGATGGATATTTTGAGAGTTTCAAATAGAAGATGCAGAGTAGGTACAAAATTCCCAAACAACTAGTTGAGGACTACAAAGATGAAATCTATTTTCTAGTTGATTGTGATAAGGTTTACATCTAAGTAGTAAATCCTAGGATTGGATGGGTAAAACCGCTTCCATATGAATTCAACAAAGATGACACAAAAGATATCATAGAGGCTCTTGTAAATGAACCTGTCAATCCAAAGGCACCTTACTTTGGAACATTTGAGGAAGCAAAGAGCAGGATATCTCTAGAAATTGAGATCCCCAAGATATTGAAAAGAGGAAGGAAGAGGCTTGATATATTCAAGAAGTATGGCAAGACCTCTGACTCTACTGCCATCTCTAAAATTAAAGAGGATACAATTAAAATAGAGGATGTTGAATATGAAGAAGAAAAGGAAGAAACTGATATTGAACCTCCATAGAAGAAGAGGAAGGAAACACCCAAACATAAAAAGGCAAAAGGCACTACCCCTGCTGTCACCTTGAGGAGATCAAGGAAAAAAATCATATTGAGTGATGATGAGGATGATGCTGAAGAAGATGATACTATGGTTTTCACTAAACCAACACCCACACTTGATCAGAAGATTAAAGAACTCAAAGAAGGAAGAGCTATGAGTTCTTTGAAGTCACTGAATTATGCCTCTAGGACAAAGGAAGAAAAGAAGAATATTGAAGAAGTAGTAGTGGAGAAGATGGGAAAATATAAATATGACCCCTTCAAGCTAAAGAATTATATAATTGAAGACCTATTCAAGGTAGTCTCCATTCCCTGGAACAATGCAATCCAAACTGAAATGGACATAAGGGAACAAACATTGAAGAAAGTTATGCTTGCAATGAAGGGAAAAGAAGTAAAAGAAGCCTTGAGAAAATATGAAAATAATCACACCCCCAGATTCAAGGCATTCCAAATATTGAATAAAAACATAGAATATGTAGTCTAATGTGCCACATTAGTGTGGAAATAAATATTTGAGATAAAAGAAGATAATGAGGTAGAAGTACCGAGTACAGACCCTCCAGAATAAGAAAATGATGATAGACTACCTGAGGTACAGACTATTGAGGAGTCCAATGCTAAGAAGATTATAGTTGAGGTAATGATATCATTACCCCAATCTCCTATCAATAATATAGTACATCCAAGAAAGGACAAGGTTACAGAATCCACATCTAAACATGTAGTTACCGAGCAACAAGATCCACTTACTACTAAGCCAAGCACACCCGAGTCACAGAAAGACAAGGTAGATATTTCTACTACTAGTATTGACTCATCAGTTAACATCAATTCAACAATTGGTACTATGAAGGTCAATGACCTAATTGGAATGAATAATGAAGAAAAGGATGAGGAAGGTAAAGGTAAAGAAATTGTTCCTTCACCGAGTCCTAAGAAAAAAGGAAAAGAAAAAGAAGAAATTACTGATGATATAGATCTTTATAAATAAATTGTGATTCCAAATTGGGATCTATCTAGTTTATCTATAGAGAAAATGGATATTCTAGGAGAAATGTGGAAGAAAAGAGCTACACAGCAGAAGCTCCGAAAGGAAAGACAAAGGAATAAAGTAATTGAAGATGTCAAAGACATATTTGTAGATGCATTGCATATTGAAGTTAATGAGAGTGACTCAATAATGGACCAACTTGTTGACATTGTCCACAAGTTCAACACAGATATGAATGGTGAAGAGAAGCTACTTGAGAAGGCAAAGAAGAAATTTGAGAACAAGGTTCTAAAAAACATTGCAAAGAAGATTGCAATTGACCATGCAACTTACAAATATCATCAAAACTCTAGAAACCAGCATGAAAAATGTGGTACTATTTGTAAAGTTGAGTGACACCTCTATCTTTACTATGGAGATCAAGAAAAAAATAGTGAAGATTGATGCAGACATGAAGGAAAGTGAAAAGTAGTTAGAACTTGACCTGAGCACCAGTTCTGCTCACTTCATGAAGATCAAGTATCTTACTGATCTACAGGCTCAATTGTTGAGAGAAGAAGCAAGGACCAAAGAATCACTTACAGCAATCTAGAGCCAACTCCTACCACACATGGATGGAATGCAGAAAAGCATAATACATGCTAAGACACTCATTCATGAAAATAATTTCTCAGTTGTAGAGATAATGATAGAGTTTTCTATAGAGCTTCAAGTTGAATTGCACATCATGAAGGTGCTACAATACAATTGGGACAACACTTTGTCTCAGATTTTGAAGGTACATAGTTATTTCCTATCCTACTTTGGAATAACCTTGTAAATATCACATTTGGCATTTTTTTTTCAAAAACAAGGGGGAAATATAATTATATTGTAACAAAGGGAAAATATCATTGAGGAGACACATGTACAGTGGATGAATGTATAAAATATACTTTACAAAAACAATTTGAGTTAGTTGGACACGAGCAACAGAAGCAGTGTCAAAACCCAAGCAGATAGTAAGGGGGATTTTTGACATAACAAATACATAATTAAATGATAAGTGTTTTTGTCACTAATGCCAAAGGGAGAGATTTTTGACCTTATGGAAAGACATATTGTCAATTAGTGTCAAAACACTTAGTCAACTAGTGTCGACCGAGCCAGCAAGCATTATGCAAAGTTCTGAGTGATCAATGTTGCCCGAGTGATCAATGTTGCCCAAGTGATTAGCATCGCCTGAGTAATCAGTATGACCCAAGTGATATACAATATTGCCTAAGTGACTATTTATCACCCAAGTAGGTTTTTGGAGCTGAGTGATAGTTTAAAGTTGACCTTGCATATATTGTTAAATATAGTTTTGTTTATTGCAAGCTGACTTACAAAGTTATTTGTTGAATAAAGATATATATGTAACATAGTTTGTTCTATCCAATATGTGAAAAAGAATAAGTAAGAATGTATGCACAAGTGTAAAGACATGTGAATGGGATTTTGATTAAAAGAAGAAGTATTTAGGACAATAGAGTCTCATCTATCACATTCAGGTGATCAGTTATATTCAGAAGGATCTTATTCAGCAATCACAGTTGCACAGAGAAGATCATTAACTGGTTCATTCTTACAGGTGGATCAAAAAAATCCTTTAACAAGGTAGACCTAACAGTACTTTCTTTAAATCTCTTAACAGAGTTGCATTACTTGTTTTATTGTACAAAATCCTCTAACAAGGTGGACCTAAAAGTCCTTTCTATGCTCCTAACAGGGAAGACCATCAGAAGTGGTCATTATAAGCTCTAATAGGATAAATTTATACTGCAATACTAAATCTTGTGGGTATCATCCCCACCCCACTTTTACTATCTTTTAGATAGTTTTTGGGTAACCAAATATTGTGTTATGTGTTGTGTATGAATCTTTACTTTCAAGTTCTATGCATGCAAAAAAATAAGTTAATCTAATTATGGATTAAAAGGATTAAGTTTTATTGGTTTCTAATTCACTCCCCTACCTCTCTTAGTCACTAGGAACATCATATATTTCCAACAGTTTGAACATTCAGCTTCATTGAAGCCAACTCAATTCATGTCTTCTTTAGGTTTCTGGCTGTCTCTTTTTTCATCGATCAATTCACTGCTCAAGTGAAGTTTCTCAATATGTTTCTTAGCCTCAACAAGTTCACTTTTTATGATCTGATTATATTTCTCTAATTCCAAATACTTGTTCTTGTAGTGATCAAGTTTGATCTTCATTTATCCCATCTAAATATTAGCATCCTTTAAGGTTTCTTCAATTGTGTTTCTATCATCCTTTTCCTATTGAATCTCATTAGCCATCTAAATGGAAGTAATTTCATGATTAATCTTCAAATTATCTTTCTCTTTCAAGTAGTTTTATATGATCTAAAGTATCATTATTTGAATCCTCTTTTATCTTATCCATAAGATCTTGACTCTGACTTCTAGAAAGCTCAAGTTGTTCTTTCAGTTTCTTGATGAATCCCTCTACTCTTATAAATTTGAATTTCAAGTCACCATTCTTTGCTTTAGCCTTATCAAGGTCTTCAAGTGTTGCTTCAAATTTTTCTTCCAAAATTTTAGAATCCATCTTGATCTCCCTTAAGCTACTACACTTTCTCTCCAAGGGCCAAAAGCTCTGATACCAATTGTTAGGATTACGTAATAATGAGAGGGGGGTGAATCAGTATTAAAACACTTTAAACACGAACCAATTAATTTCCAAATTAACCAAATTAATACTAAAACAAAAAGAATATAATCACACAACACATAACTCATAACATCATAAATTCTTTTCAAGGAAACCCTAGCCAAGGGAAAACCCCGGTGGGGATGGTACCCACAAATATGAACTAAAAGTATTGTGTCCTTGTTCGAAGACCTAGCCCTATTAGGAGCTGAATATTATATTACCACATTTCCTTATTAGATGAATACAAAACCCTATTAAAGGCATACTGAGCTCACTACTCATAGAATCAAAAATATAATTCCTTTACAATGATTTATCAAGAATGAACAATACAAGAATCTTCTATGCTTAGGTAGTTCCATTTTTAGCTCACATCACCAACTAATTGATTCTGACATCACAATGCATCTAGGCATCACATCCACATAATCTCATTCACCACATAATCATATACACTTCACTTCTCAAAAGCTCTTCATATATATATATATATATGTGTGTGTGTGTGTGTGTGTGTGTGTGTGTGTGTGTACACACACACACACATATATATCTTAATTTATTACCCAGTCAGCTTCCAATTACATCACAAAATATAATCAATACTTATACAAAAATTAATTACGAAATTGGTGACCATACACTACCAAAACATAGGTAATCCATAATTCAAATCCAACATAGCATGTTTGGACTTCACGGTATACTCCCTCAATCATCGCTACCATTCACCTGCCCTATATCACTGTTACTTTATCTTCGCATGTCTTCAACTATCTGTATCTCACTGTGATCAAAACCAAAACTCAAGAGACCTTAAAAAAATGTCATACATATCCCAAAATAGATTCCTCTAAGCTCGCATGTCACCATTCATCATTGACTATCTTCGCTGACCAATTCTATACTGCTATACTCTGTTCTTTTGTTTTCTATACTTAGTCATTTTGCAATCTGAAACTCCAAAACTTTCTTTCACTCTAAGTGACCATCCATACTAGATTTTTTTCCATAAATGAAAACTCTCAAGTTTTTCATAACACTCCTGAATGAACCACTTTCCAACATAACAAACATGCAACATAGTTCTAAGGCTGCAAGAATAGTCACTGACCATAGTTCCAATGGATGTAGGAATAGTCATCTGTTAAAAATAAACCTAATTAATGAACAAAAAAGTAACTAAACCAAATGAGTATAATTCTCACCAAATGGGTCCTCTTGGATGATTCATCCTAGATCTTAACTCAGATACAAAAAATTAAAGTATCATTCTATTCATCAAAGTGTTGTTACAACATGATAGTAATATGATAACTTTAAAGAGCATAAGACAATTTTATATCCATAACTACTTTAGAATAACATTCATTGAATCATATGTAAGAGTAATATAGATAGATCACATAGCAGCTTGATATCAACAAAAAGATATATTGATAGGTTCATGTACATATCTAAATAAGTTTAAGAAAGCACTATGAATAGTATCAGTAACTAGGTGCTAAACCCCATAATAATGACAATAGATATATAAGAAATCCCATAAAAATGATCCATTATTTGGGCTCATCACTCCCCCTAACCTAATGGATTTCTCTTCCTCCAACAGGTGCAATCTAATTCCTCTATCTTGCTTGCATCCAAAAATCATGTATTTTTGTTTGTCTCTTAGTTTTCGTTCTTAGGTTCCAATAAAATCTTTTTTTATCCAATTTGTCCCACTTGGATTTATCTTCTTGTTCATTGTGTGAATGATTTTCTATGTAGTTTGGAATAGGCCATAGAAGAATTGTTGGTTGAAAAATTAAAGGGAGCCAATATTGTTTCTTTGTTCTCCCCAAATGAACATAGTTTGTTTCCCTCCTAATAATTGTTGCATAAAAATTCTGCAAGGAATGGGGTTCGACTTGCTTCATCTCATAAAATAACCCATTCCATCTATGTGTTAGATAACCCAATTTTTTCCTTCCTAATGTTGCAGCCACTTATTCAAATTATTGAAAGGCTTCTTCTCTTGCATCTAGGATATTTTTTTTGTATTCAACTTTGAAGATAATTTTGTGCCAAGTATAGAAATTGTCTGCAGGTTCACCTTATTTTTCCCTTAAAGGCAAAGAGGTATGAATATCCTTATCTCTATGTGATATGAATTGTTTCCCCCAACTATTTTCATTTTGAATCCAAGAATTTAGTGCCCTTAAATGAATATCTTTGATATACATCAATGGACTCCACTCGTGATCATTAGGAACAACATAGTTTTGCAAGTATAATTCATAGAGTAATTTTTTAGTTTCTATTGGGGAAGATTGATAATCTTGGAAGAAGTCTTGTGGAGTCTCTATCAAAGAGTTTAAACCAAATACCACTCTTGAAAATTGAAAAGAAAGACTAAGCTCCTTGATATGTAGTGCATATATCCTTGGCAGAGTTCTACATTCTAAAATTTGTGGCACTAAGGTCATCACCTTGTTTACCTTATTTGATAATGCAACAATTTTTGCATTCTTTCTTCCAATCTCCTTGTATTTCTATGTAATCACTTCCTGCAGCCTGTTCTTCTCTTTATTTCATTATCCTTCGTATCTTTCCATAAATCTAGGTCTATTTACGCCCATGAGAAAGTAATAGGTCAGTGAATTTACCTATTGGGAATTGCCTTTGTTCTAGTTCTCCATCTGCCACTTGCTCAGCTACAACAACAAGCCTCACTAATCCTAAGTTCTCCTATTCTAGGTTTCCTTCCATCAACAACTCTTTTTCTTCCTAGGGAAATTCCCTTTCTCAAGATATATGTTCATCCCTCTCCTTAGAGTCTTATGTAGGCATCATTTCCCTATCCTATTGCTTAGATGAGGAGGTAAATTTGGGGCTTCCCCTAGGAGGTCTATTATGGATTAGCGTTTCTTCTTCACTAGGAGTGGTATGAACAAAGTCTAAGGATTCAATTTGGATGTTCACCCTTGGTGCTCTATATTTTTCATGTTTACTGGGTTTACCCCTAAGCTTATGACTCATCCTTGGGTGTTTTCTTTGTAGTTTTTGTTGTCTTAAAATTTTTAGCAGGTTATTCTCTATGCTTAATGGTTGTAGGAGGTTCTTTGTCCCTAGTTTTTATATTTTCTAGGGCTAGGGTTTCCTTTACATTTTTTTTGCATTTTAGCTGTTCCCTTTTCATCCTTAGTATTTTTCATTTTTCCTTTTTCCCTTGTTGTTGCTGCCATAGCGTGAATTGTTAATTTAGGGGAAACATCCTCATTAGGGTTTGAAGAGGAACTATTTACATAGTTGTGCAAAGATTCAGGTAAACTCATTTTAGCTACATGAGGGTTTGTGCTAGGAACCACCATAGAATTTGAAGTCCTAGGGGTGAATTTTGGAACTTTTGCCTCCCTACTAACCCTACAGGTCAAGGGTTTACCTCTAAGATGCACATTCACTATTGTGGTATTTTTAATTTTCAAAAACTCACCCCATGACATCTGAGACACATCTTGTAAAGACCTTTAACAAGAAAATTAATAAAACAATGATGGGAAATAGATTTTTCCCTTCCTTTCTTTGTCTCAACAACCATGATTACTAGCAGGTTATATAGCACATTGGGGACATTCATTCTCCTTCCATGTCACATGTGGCTCAGAAGCTTGAATTGTACATAGTGTAAACATGAATGGTGACCCTCAAAGGTAATGTATCTGATTATATAAACATGTATCCATAATTTTGGTAAAGAAATCCTCCTTTTTTCCTATTTATCTACTTATCTTCTCTAGTTGTTCTAGCATCTTTACTTCCATGCTAGGGTTCTCCTATAGTAGGGAACTATGAAACTTCAACAATCCTCTCCTATGTCTAAATTGTTACCATTGTTAAATGTTTGATAAAAATCTATAAATGTTTGATTAAATTCTATAACAATCTCATTACTGAACCCATTCAACTTCAAAAATTAGTCTAACCAGCCACAATTCCTAAATTATAGCTCACACAGTGCATCCTGCAAGACTATTTGATGAATTGTTGGTTCACTTCTCACTAGTGGACCTCCCATGTTTCTAGTCACACCCTTCAAAACACTTTTCTCTATAATTCTTTAGTTGCAAAATCACCTAATTCCTCTCTTAATTTCATATATCCTTCTCATATTCCTAACACCAATGACATATAACATTTAATTTACCCCCTTTTAGTGGCATTTATGACAACTTATTAAATAATAAGGAAGGCATTACATGAATATGGAAATTGCTTAAGATTGTGGGCTTTTGGATTAAAGAGGGATTTCATATTTTTTAAAATTTGGCATGTTGACCCATAGAACACAAGTATGCATAATGACACATATATAACACATGGCCACACACACTCCCCCAACCTATATGAAAGCATTTGTCCATGCACCCCTAGCTACGGGGCAACTGGAATGCACCCACATATAATGTTATTTTTTTATGTCTATTTTATTAACACTATACCATGTTGCATTATAGTTGCACCATAGATGAAATCATGTCAAAGAATTAGAAAAAGATATACTATGTGATATATGAATATTATTTTAATAAATGCTTATATGGTAACGAATACACAAAAAGTGCCATGCACATACTTCGATTATCATGGTTGATAGATAGATAGATAATTTTAACATCCATGGGGATTATTGTGGTTGATGTGAAGTATTTGGTGATGAAGAAAGAGGGAAAGTGATGATTACATGGTTGGTGTGACATCCAACCTACTATTTTTAGAGCTTGATTAATCAATGTGAGCAGAAATCATTTGTTTAACCAACAAATCATTTTGAGTATCCTAGTGGATTTTTTGTTATATAGAATAAAACTAATGGTAGAGATATCGATGTTTCCTAATTAAGTACTTGACATCAAAAGAGTGAGATCTTTCCTAATCTATTTTATGTAGATTGTCTTGTTGGCACAAGTATATGAGGAAAATTCTGCAAGTTTAGTAAATGTTTGTCGCCATTCAACATTTTGAGGAATGTGAACTATATTTCCAAGGTGGTGAGGCTATAAATGGTGCTTCTTGGTTTGAATATTTGTAATGGGATTCTTTTCCTTTGATTAATGAGGTTGAGGATGAATTTCGTAGAGAATATAAGTGTTTTCTGGTATATGACAGAATGGTTTAACAAAATTCAATTACATGAAACATATAAAGATAACAAAACGAAGCAACATGATGTTAATAGTGTAATTACATGGATATTAGAAGGGTTGTTAATAATTATAGGGATATTATAATATTTTAGTGCAGCTACAAAAAAAATTCTATAGTATGCAAATTATTCCAATCTCTAAGACTACTGCTCTTATTATCTTGAATTAGGGTGATACTGATAGGGAAGGGGTTGTCGGGGAAGAAGATTAGGTGTTGGAGTCACCTATCTCCATGGGAAGAATTTTTGAAGTTTTCTCCTAATGGGAAAGCTCATGCAAATCTTGCATTATGGCATTTTTAGCTTCAATAACTACCCGTGGTTGATATTGGAATGGCTCACATGTCTGGTTGGTTGTTGAAATCACTGGCTGCGTCACTATAACTGTTGAGATTGCTGATTCGCAATGCAACCAAGATCACCTGCATGCAAAGCTGTTACACAGAAGAAGAAGACAGAAAGAGGATAGAAGTATTCAGACAGCTATGGCGGCCAAAATGAAAGAGGAGACATCATGTTGAAAAGAATG